>JAQIXN010001462.1:0-18163 GCA_034698145.1 Proisotoma minuta
CTAACCCAAAATTCTCTATCTTCATATAATTATTATAAATATACAAGAATTGCTGTAATTGTTACCTTTAAAAACAAAATTATCTAGTGAAATGTAAAATACTTAGAAGAATAGACAATGGATCAGGTTGTCATTAATGACTTATTATCTAAAGATAGAGAAAAATACACATTATGTTAATATGGATAACTTACCCAACATAAAATTATATTTAAAAACAAAAAAAAAAATGAATGTAGTAAGATCTCATAGATTATGATATATTCAATTATATGCATTTTAAACTCTATAAAACTTATGTATTCTGATTCAAAGTTGTTGATATAAATTACAAATGTTACCTGATGTGGTACCTGTATTAGTAGTATATCTATGTAGTTTACATTTGAATGAAAATAAAATTTGGTTGGAAAATGGATAGAAAAATTATTTATTTATTTCTTGGTATCACTTTCTACCAATACATAAATAGCTTACAAAAATAAGGACTGTATATACTTAGTTAAGGGCCATGATTACCAAAAATATGACTCGTCTATTTTTCAGAGATTTTTTGGCATTTTAAGACTTGGACGGATTTGTTCACAGTTTGTTTTTGTTTTCGTTATATTTTAAATTATGAATTAGCACCATAACGACTTTCCCATTTATTAATTTGACCTTTTGTTCTAAAAATGAAGGTGAAAGTATTTGATCCATATATTCATCATTTGTAAAGTCAGCTCTTAGAACCACTTCCATTTTGTCTCCAACAATAGTTGTGCTTGCAAAAGGAGACGAGGATGAAGAATTTTGAGTATTGAGAATTTTCTTTTTGATTGCTTCCAACATTTTGCCACGGATTGGTGTTTCTGATTGCGATTCAACAGTTTCAGTCATTTGAATATTTTCGGGAAGTTCAGGAATAATACAGTCTTTTGAAGGGACGATTGAGGGAAGCCAAGAACTTGAGCTTTCTCCCGATACACTTTTGTGGTTTTGACTAGGACCCCGATGATTACTTGGGTTGCCACCAATGATTATTCGTTGCTTGATTTGTTCCATTTCTTGGAGAGTCTTTTTCTGAAATTATAATTTATTTGTGTGTATTAGGACAGTAAGAACATAGCACCTTGTTGCTCCAAATATTTATTTTTTTACCTTAGTTGTGGGTTCATCCGAAATTTCCTCTGCAGGTCTTTTATTAACTTGACTAGATTGGTTAATTGTGCTTGATGCTTCTACCAAATCCGTTCCTGTCAATTCTCCAGTTAAGTCCTCTTTGGTAGTGGTGGCAGTGGATGATGAGTGACTTTTTATGACGTTAGTTTCTGTTGGATTTTCATTTGATATGATATGGAATTCTTTGTTTGTACTTGCAGCGACTTGGTTTTTTGAATTATCCGATTTAGTTGAAAATTTGATAGGCTTTCTAAATTCTTTGTTTATTGCACAATTGAGCATTAGTCGGATATTTTCAATGTGTTTCTCTTCAACTCTGGAAAGCTCTGTGTGCGAGAACATTGACGGTTTTCTGAGATTTGAGCTCACTTCCGTACTCCAACCGGAAAATTTAGTTTTTAAAAACTGGTCAATCTTTGCAAAATTGTACTTTGGAAGTTTTAGCCCCAATTCCTGCCGGATGGAGATAAGTTCGTTGCGCTTTGAAGTGGCCTAAAACAAAACAAAAATATTTTAAATATGTTAAATAAAAGTTACATACGTTGTACGTACCAAACTGCCTGTAAGTGAATGTCGAAATAAATCAATGATTTCTCCCCAAAATTTCTCCAGATTTGCATACGTTCGTGACTTTCGAAAATTTAAACACTCCACTAGTAACCACAATCTTAATTTCGCACTCTCTCTCTTAATTAAAAAAATCAAATTAATAATATTTACCAATTGTATGAATTCTTTAGATAAAAATAATATTACGATACCTTAACATTCATTTCAACCTCAACCACACAATTCAAACATTCCATAAGCTTATGGCTTGAAACATTACGATATATGAATAATAACTGAGCCATATTCTTCCATTGAGAAATACAATCATTTTGTGGGAGAGCCAAAAGAGAATTCTTAATTTGATTAAAGTTATTTATGCTGATTTCCAATTTTCTAAATTCCACCACTTTTGCATAAAATTCTTCATCAATTTCATCTTTTTCCATTGAATATTGTAGTTTCCAAGGGAAACCAAGAGAGATGTATTTATATCGTAGCTTGCTCAACAATTCTCGACATTCTTGGACCTGTAAAATTAATGCATTATTTGATTGTCTTTGAATACTATTAAAAAAAATAAAACTCACCTGGTCATAAAGATCTGTTACCAGCTTTTTAAAAAAATCATGAGTGGCATCTGGAAGTTCAATCGTAGAGAAACTAGAGATGCTTAAAATTTCCACAAATGCAACCAAAGCCATTATTACTTTCTTCGGATTATTCTGCATCAAAAATATCATTCCATATATAAAAAGTCCAGAAAAAAAGCTTTTCATTAATACCTTCATAAACTTTCGTCGAGGCTCTGAGAGGATTTGCAAAGCAAAAGAATGAAACATTTTTTTATCACTCTTTTGGACAAATGATATCAAAAGGGTAAGAGCCGTCAACCATAAATTACTTTCCTTTAGATTTAAATCAAAGGGCACGTCGTCTAATAGTTTTGTCCAGAGCTCATCAAACTTTTTCATCATTGAAGCCCCATCAAACCAATCTTCATCTGGTTTTGTTTGTGTAATGATTTTTGGTTGTGTAGTGATTTTTGGTTGACGAGTTTTATCGACTGCTGGTACATAATTCCATCTAAGATTCTTTATTTGATCCTCAATATAAGTAGAACTAAATCTGGATGTTTTTGGTTTTTTAATTGGTTTGCTGCTCACAATGGGCTTGATAATCGGTTCCTTTGGTTTTGCATTTGGAAATTTCTGAAGAATATTGGCATTGGTAAATTTGGAAGCTGGTTTTGGTTTAGTTTTCTTAGGATGTTTAGATTTAGAAATGGGTTTAGGAAAACTAGGAAAACTAGGAAAAGTATGTTTTTCTGGAATTTTCGGTGTCATCTTAGGCTCATCTTCTTTGTCTTTTAAATGACTGAAAGCTTCAAAGGCGCAATCAGCAGATCGAGAAACAGATCTAAAATTGTATCCAACTTTTTTAAAATGTTTCTCAGCTAAATTATCCAATTCCTCCCATTTTTTGCTGTGACCCTTCAGCATACCACCCAGATGATATCTGATGGATGCCATTTCGTTAAAACTATAAATTGACGGTTCTTTCTAAACAATTATAAAAAAGTGACATCAAATTACACTTTGAATTATCCTAAAATATAATGTTTATTGTATTTTGACTTACAAATTCCAATAGTCTTTCATAATAGTTAAAAAACAGCGTCGAGTTTATTTTATTCGAAATGTAGCCCATGAAATCTATTTCTTTCCACACTAAAATAATTATCCACATCACAAGTTCTCCTTTTCTAGCTCCTTTCTGAAATTCAAAATCTTTATAAACTTTCTTTATGATAAGTAAAAATGATAACTCCTTACAACTAGCCGAGTTCTTAAGAGTCTCGTAAGAAATTCATCTTTTTCTCGTGTCAATAATTTTGGGTAGATACATCCCAATTCCACCATTTTCGCTTTTTTATGATAACCACTAAGAGGTTTGACGGGGACCAAAAGTTGTTCCAGAATTCGGTCAAAATGTTGCTCAGGAATGTAACGCTTTGGCGTGTTTTGACTTGAACTTGAATTCATGTAATTTGCTTGGTTAATTTGGGGATACGGGCAATTATCACGAAAGTTAACAGTGTTAGCACCCCGCATTTGCATTCTTGGATAAAAATTATAAGTTCCTGGTCGTAGCAAAAAAGGTCCTGGTCCTGGAAGTCGCGGAAAGGGAAGAAAGCTCATCTGCGGCGGCGGCGGCAGTCTTGGATTGTAATAAGGGCCTTGGACCACCGCTGGAAACATGGTCCAAGGATTCATGATTGTCGAAAAGTTTAGGCGTGCTGAAATATTAATAATTTAATTTAACAATTAATTAGGAAAATTATTTCAGATACCTTAAACTCCTTAAAGTAGAAGAAATTGGTTTACTTTGATTGCTTCTCTCATTTTAATTGATCAGTTAGCGGAAACTGAAAATACAACTTTCTATAAAACCAGTTATTTAAAATTGATAACTTACTATTTTAAAGTTTCCAATTCTGTACTTTATTTCCCAAAATTCCCAAAAACACGTGCTTTGCTTTTTATTTACTGAAGGAGGACTGGAGAACGTTCGCTCACTTTGTTGCAGTTTGCAATAGTTTGCATGCAACTTTTGATTCCAGTTTGAATATTTCAAAAAACATAGTGAAACAATTTGTAATTTGGCTAACAACAAATAACAATTTGAGTAAAATTTTTTACAGGCAGTGTTCGATTAATTACGAATTAATCCCAATTATTGAACACACTGATTTAACTAACAAATTTTATGACACAACAAATGTAATCAATTGCATTCAAAAGTTAAATTCCATTATTTGACGGCTTTGGACGATTCGTGGTAGTGGTTAATTTGTTTTTTTAAGCTATGAATTAGTACCATGACAACTCTATCATCTACTAATTTGAGTCCTTGTTCTAAAAATGATGGCGAGAGTATTTGATCAATATATTCTTCAGTTGTAAAGCCATCTCTTAGAATCACTTCCATTTTGTTTCCAACAATCTTTTTGCTTGCTAAATGAGCCAAAGACGATGATGAAGCCATTGAAGATTTTTGAATATCGAGAATTTCCTTTTTGATTGCTTCAGACATTTTGCCATGGATCGGTGTTTCTGATTGCGATTCAACAGTTTCAGATCTAATGGCTGCCATTTCCGCACACTTTCTCTTTGTCGGTTCTTCCTAATTATTTTACAAAGTAATAGCATACTCCTTCATAAAAAATTATTGTACAGTGTACTTACGGAAAGCAATAACCGTTCGTAGTAATAGAAAAATGCAAGCCAATCTCTCTTAATGGATAGGTACGCAGCTAAATAAGAGCGGCCCCAAACTAAAATAATTATCCACATCACAAGCTCTCCTTTTTGAAATAGCATTCATTTTGGATCATTACTAATATAATTTGCAGCTTCGAATATTATAATATTCTTACGCTTATGTCAGTTTTTAAGAGTCTCCTTAGACATTTATTTTTTTTCTTGTTTTGATAGTTTGCGATAAAAATATTCCAAATGTAGCATCTTGACTTTTAGTTTATAGCCAACAAGTTTTTGGCTTTCGGCTTCCACCAAAAGTTCCATTAATAACCCGTCAAAACATTCTTCAGGAGTATTTTTGCCATCATTAGCTTCCACCATTGATTTTAATCTCAAAGCTTCAGATTGAAGTGAAAGCCATTCATTTTTTAAATTGTTCATGGTTTTATGGATAGTACTGATTCCTAAACACAAATAGAATTAAAACCCGAGCAATGTATTAGAATTGATGAATTTCGTACACATTTGTAGTGGATTCTAATAAGAAATTGCTTGATTGTTCTCACTCCTCAAAACCATTTTTAAACGGGCCATTGTCCAAAGGAGCTAAAACATAATTTTTCTTGAAAAAATTTGAAAATTGGTAACAAATATAACTCACATTTTTGAAGTTTCCATTTTTATTGCGTTGCGTTGCATGCAAAATTTCCATTAAAAAGTTTAATATTTCTTGTTACGTACGGTAAATCAAAAACACATGGTATTTTTATTGTTATATATGAGCATTTATTGCTCTACATCTCTTTCTGATGGATAAAAAACAGTAACCAAGATCACCTCATTGCAATCGAGATCTTCTTCTACTCGGAAAACAGGAAAGTTGCCGTTCGAATTCATGGAACTTGTCTCATTTTCAAGTTACATGCAGTTTGATTTTGTCTTGATTCATTTCTCTGCGTGTAATAAATAGGAATTTCATAATGATTAAATATTTGTACTTGCAAAAAATAAACATTAGGTCATTATTTCGCTGAAAGGAATTGTCTTAAATATTGAATTCAAATTCCAGACCTTCAATGCCTATGAAAATGAAGTAGTATTTTCGTTATCTAAGTATCACTTTTTATTAAAATATTTTATATGGGTTGCAATAATACATAAAAAGGTTCGAATTATACTACGATTAGTTTACAAACTGATTTGTTATTTGATACATGAATGCAAACTATTAAATTGAATGTATATAGTTCAGTCTTTTTAAATTGGCATGCATGAGAAGACTAGAGAAGTTACAATAAGCTGGAATTTGAGTCTCACATTTTAATTTTGCATTTTGAGACATACTCTAAAACAATATAAAAACTTGAGCGTATTTATGCAAACAAAAATACATAAATTACGTAAGAATAAATAGAAGAATATCAAGTTATCAATCCACACAGTTACACATTATAAGTACACATGGACATTTTCCTATAAATATGAATTGAAGGGAGAAAGTTGCTGCTATAGAGGAGAAAGTATATATGTAACGAATTGAGCCCATCTTTCGAGTTCGTGTCCCCTTTCCCTATATTTGCGTTTTGCAAAAATCGATAAACGGGTCAGAGTCTGAGTTTCCCATCTTCCTGTGACAGGAATCCTCCATGTCTCAAGATGTAAATAGTTGGTTGTCTTGGAAATTATAAATTAAGGGGCTAGCTATAGCGTGTGAAAAAATGGCCGACTTTGTCGAAGTGGACCACTTGGAAGGTACAATTTAATTACTGTTACTTAAATAATAAATGATAACCCATTAATTCTTCTTTTTTTAAACAAGTCCTGATCACTGGCGTGGGTTTCTTTGAATTTTTTGTTTTTCAAATTTATCTGAACGCAATAGCGGTTAGCAATGGGCCAATCCTAAGATGCGTCAAGGGTTTTGAGGAAGACGGGTCTGAAGGGGACGCAAGAAACAAGAATTGGGATGCTTGGGTCAAAAACCAAAGTACTAGACATTCTATATTTAATTATTGTTATTTTGTTGATCTGGTCATCAAATTTTATCTATTTTTAGCAAATTGGTATGTGATACCTGGATTTGATTTCACCCAATTAGAACTAGATGGGTACATGCGATGCAGCAATTCAACTGGCGAAGAGTACGTATGTTTGTAAAATATGATATTTTAAATATCCACATTTTTCTAAAAAAATATTTAAAATAGACAATGTCCCAAGGAGTACACTTGTCTCAAGGAACATGATGTGGACTTTGCTTTCACCCCACCATTAGACCTTTGGTGGGGTGAATTCAATATGCTTTTGAGCAAGTTTTCTCAGTTTACTGTCTTCTGAATCCCTTACTCTTGATGATGATTTTAGTCAGGGTCTAATTTTTTTAGAGTATTTCAAAATAGTGTGTTTTTGGGTTTCTAATATTGCATTTAAATGTCCAGCATATTTTTAAACCCCTTGCATTTCAAAAATACGTATCAACATTTTTTTGACTTTATAATTTTGATATTTGATATACTTTTAAACCTGCAAAAACTCATTTGTCAAGTTTCATCAGCGTTTTCAAAAAAGTTGTTTTTAAAAACGGTTCCAACTTTCCTGAACTTAAATGAACTTATATCAACTTTTTTATGACGCTGTAAATTTTATAAAGTATTTTTTTGATAAAAACAATATTTTAAAAAGATATCACTGGAAGAAAACTGATGGAAAGCGACTGTAAGCTTCCCTTATGGGAATGCGTCCAAAAGTTAAACTGTTGCCAAAAATTGAATGAAATTTAAATAATCTTTGTATTTAAAAATACTATTCGAAATCCGGTAATGTCCTAAAAATGCTTTGGCCCTGAATATTTGAAACCACCTAAAGCCAAGTAGTTTAGATCTTGACAGTCATAGTAATAAGCGAATAGACATTTTCTGTTTGTAACATTTAAAAATTATCTTTATTTCCAACGTTACTCATCCTCTTCTTCTTTTACGGATACATGAGAAAATACAAAATCTGCCCCACTTTCATACTCCAGTGTGTAACCGTGTGCAATCAAATACTCCTTCATCATCTTCACTCTCCAGGGATAATCATTGATGTGGATTTCAATTGAAATTGTCCTAATCAATATTTCGTTGAATGGAATTGTTTTCACTACTTCAAATTCCACGCCCTCCACATCCAAATGAAAATAATCCACGGAATCAACGCCAATCGCTTTAATGATGGAGAAAACTGGGAAACATGACACTTTAAAATCAATCCAGTCTCCAGGCTTTGTTTTGATGTCTTCCTTGACTCCGATTTGACTTCCCATGCTGTCTTTGTAATTGTGGAAAAAGTCCACGACCATTGGAACTGGAGATGGAGACAGACAGACATCCGCTAACCACGCTTTTCGGTGCTTTCTCTTCCAAATCGGGAGATTTAGTGGAGAGGGCTCAACACAGAGACCAGTCCAGTTGTCATGTTTTTCAAATTTCAATGCAATTGATTGAGCTTCCCCTGTGTGACCTCCTGCTTCAATGAAAAATCCGTTTTTCTGGAAATTATTAGAGATTACCATTACCATACGAATTTATCTATTTAAGGAAAGTCGGGAATAAAGTCTCACCTTGTTTTTCAATATCCTCTCAATTTCTTTACTAACTCCATTTCCATCCCATCGAGTCTCATTTGGAAAGTCAAGATTGTACGGAAGCTTTGATGGTGGGGTTAAATGACGCTTTCGTATATAATTTAAAATTCTGGGGTCATCTTGACGTAAATTTGACACCATTTCTTTCACAGTTATGCAAGACTCGTTGTCCCCATTTCTCCAAATTAGTGGCTCTATTGATGGCCGATTATTTGCTACATAGTAAAATACAAATAGTATGCAACCGATCCCGGAAAGAATCAAAATATTTCTTTTGTTACAAACATGCACAAATTGAGACATGGCAATCTATCTAAAGACAAAAGCAACTTGAGACTGAGAATGAGTTTGTTGAAAAAATATTTTAGTCTATTCCGATTCAACCGGAACAGGATAAACCTAAAGTGTGAATGACTGACAAACTACGTGATTGTGGTTTCTGTAAAGATAATGGTGATCATGGTCCGTGATTTATTTTATTGCAATTTTTTACTTTAAAATATTTCCATAAAATGCACGTAAAGAAACATTGTTTTTTTATTTCTTCCTCAAAATATCAAACTAAAGACCAGTGAGCAAAAACCAAATCTGGAAGTCGCTCAAATTCCACACTGTAGCCCTGAGCGGTCAGATATTCTTTGATCAGTCGAGCCAAATCCTCTCTTCCCTTCTCATCCGGAACATGAAGCTCGATTGAAATTGTTCTTATCAATATCTCCTGAAAAGGAATTGTTTTAATGACTTCAAATTCGACTCCCTCCACATCCAGATTAAAATAGTCCACAGCCTCCACTCCCATCGCTTTCAGCAGAGAGAAAATGGGAAAACATGGAACTTTGAAATTGACCCACTCTCCTGGCTTTTTCATTACCACTTCCTTGGCTCCGATTTGACTTCCCATCGTGTCCTTGTAATTGTGGAAAAAGTCTACGACCATTGGCATTCGGGACGTGGACAGACAGACATCCGCCAACCAAGCTTTACGGTTCTTTCTTTTCCAAATTGGGAGATTAAGTGGAGAAGGTTCCACACAAAGACCAGTCCAGTTGTAATATTTTTCAAAACCCAATGTGCTAGATTGTCGTTCCCCTTTGTGGCTTCCAGCTTCGATGAAAAATCCGTTCTTCTGAATGGATAGCAAACGAAATTATGCACTTATTTTCATAAAATAATAAATTATATTTCTCACCTTTTTCTTTAATATCCTTTCAATTTCCTCACTAATTCCCATCCCGTCAAATTTGTCAGCTTCTACATACATAAAAACTTGTCAATTTATAAAAGTAATCATATCAAAATATTTACCAGGGTCGTCGAGATTATAAGGGAGAGTGGAGGGTGGGGTTAAATGATGTTTTCTAATATAGTCCAAAATCCGAGGGTCATCTTGACGTAGAGTTGCGACCATTTCACCCAAAGAGATGCAGGACTCGTTAGTTCTAACAACATTGGAAATTATAGGAGAACCTGACCCTGCCGATTTATAAAACACGCCGTAGTAAAATGTAAGAAAAATGACTACAAGTCCCCCCAAAGTTGGAAGATTGCGGTTGTTAAAAGTTAGGATTTGAAACATGGTAATGCATTGCAGAGTAATGACAAATTGGAACTGAAGTCAAATTCTTTGCAACAGCATAAAAATGAATCCATCCGGAACATTATGATTGAGGAATTTGAGGATGAGACAAAAAGGAACGCAACGATGTAAACATTTAAAGTTTGATTGCTCGGTTTGTACGTGCAGATGTAATATTGTTAGGCTCCATTGATTTCTGAAGCATTTGTCAAATGGGATTCATTTTGCAAACGCTATTTTGTGTGCCCGTCCATCTTGTTTCGCTATATTATCAGCATTTTTCACCATTTCATGGTTTTGTGTCGCATCTGAAAACAAAGTATCAAACTCAACATTTCTTTCATGAAACTATTTAATTTCCCTGTTACTAATCTAAAAAAAATCATTGCCAATATTTGATTACAACTTGTCGGTGGGATAATGACCTTCATTATATGTTTTGCAGTACCTATTGGTCAAAAACCTGTTTAAACTATAATACAGATCAACTTTTGATTAAGTATGCAATTTGCAATCCAGGTAGTTGACCAGCAGCAGTTGTTGGATGAAATTTTATACATATTGTCTCGGTTTTAATACAATAAAATGTGTACTGAAACAGAGGATAAAGCAATCGCAACAGCTTTAAACAGTGAGGAACAATGTCAGTTAAATTATTTGAAATCACTCCTTCAAGGTACAATCAAAAGATTACCCCATTAATTATTAAAAAAGTGTTTTATATAACTTTGTTTTTTTTCGAGCAGAACAGAAGAATGTCGCTTGTCCAATGGACGAGGCCAATCTTTTAGGATTTCTAAGATATCGCAAAAATAATGTGGAGGAAGCTTTTCAAGCAGTATGTAAATATTTTTTTGAAGAAACGAGAAATGATACACCCATTAAAAAAATCAACATTTATTGAGATTAATTTAGAATTAAATACCCTAATTTCAAGGTCCTAAAATATTGGAAGCTATTTGACAAAACGCGACCTCATATAAAATATGTGATTCCATCTCCTGAAAATTTCTTTGGGTTCTCTGTGACATTAAAGAATCGGGATAAAAATGGTTGTCAAGTACTATTATGGAAAATGAGTAGGAAGTTCATATAAATAACCTTTAGTAATTAATAACTGATTCACATTTAAAAATATAATTATTTTTTAGAACGTTGGGAGCCATCAAAGCGTCGGCTAATTCAAAATTTTCTGACCAATTTTCCATCAATCAATACGATAACAGAGCGACAGTTGACTCAAATGAATGGTGTCGTTTTTGTTATGGATCTTGAAGGATTTGGGACAGAACACGCCCTTCATTCAACTCCAGGGGACTTGAAGCAAATGGTGGAATTTTGCAATGGATTTCCCATGCAAATCAAGGGTATTCACTTCATCAACAATTCGCAACTATTTACTGCAGCGTGGTCCATTATTAAAATATTTCTAAAGGAAAAAATTAAACAAAGGGTAGGAAAATGATTTTAAGTGTCTTTGTCTAAAAAAACCGAATATGTATGTATATATTTGTCTATTTAGGTGTACTTCCATGGACACGACTTTACAACTTCTTTACACGAGCACATTGGCCCTGAAATTTTGCCAAAATACTTTGGTGGCTACTTGGACGATGATAATTATGGGGAAGAAGGATTTGAAGAGTTGTTGCTAAATAATCAGGAATACTATTCAGGTATTGACAAAGTTTCAAAAACGAAATTCTAATTTGAACGTGCGCTTGTTTTTTCAGATTTGTTTGATGTTACTAAATATGGCTATTTGAAGAAATATAAAATATGATGAATTTTGTTGAAAGTAAACTATTTCGCCATAAACATTGCTCATTTAAGTATATTTATCTTTTGTATTTATATTTTTTCCAGTCTCAAATTTACATGTTGAGCTGTTTTTGTTTTGAATAAATGGTATATAATTATGTAAATCTGGGAAATATTATTAAATTTAAGTATCTAAGCTCAAAGAGAAAGTCAGAAAATTATTTGTTAGAGATAAAAAGGCAAATTAGTAAATAGTGAAAGCAGGCGAAAATGAAATTCAACAAAAGTTTCATCCACATGTATCCTTTTATGTATACGCTTGGATGTTTAGCAACCAGAGAAAAATTCAAAATTAAAAGATTTAATCAAACAGTTCAATTATAATTAATGATGCCTATTTCTTGGGATATTTTAAAGCTATTTTCATTAGGATGTATGATTGATATACATTTATGCCAACAATTTAATTAAACATATTTAAAAAATCATTCTGTATAGTGATTGAACGTTTATTTGCCATTTTCTTGAATATTTGTTTTTAAACTTTGTGGTGAATGATATAAATAGTCAAGAATTGAAATATTTTCATCAAAATTATATCCTCTTTATTTTTCACAATTTCTTAAATTTCCATTTTGTAAATGACTAATATTAAGTAATAAATAAATCAATTAAAATTAACCCTTTCCTAAAAGTAAACATTTAACTTGAAAGATTTATTTGATGACGTTATTTTATTGTTTTCGGGTGACGCTTCCATTTCTTATCAGTGGTTCTATTTTATTTTAAGATTTAACCTAAGAATGACTAATGTAACATTTCACGTCATCATCATATGTCAAGTTCTAGTTTCTTCAAGTTCTTTCTGTTAAGTATTTAGTACAAGTAAAAAAACAACTTGATGCTATATCTAATGAAAGCAATAACTCTGACCAAATGTATGCATTTTATGATAAATATTAATCTAGAGCTGCAACCCCTTTTCCTTCTTCATTTGACAAAGTTTTATAAATACAAATTATGCAAGTTGACTTATTAGGAAACATTTAAATCGTAATTGAAAAGGATTCTGTGAATGAAAATTTATAAAATTGAGAATAATTCTTATGAATCAAGACTTAACATTTATATCCATAAACATTGAAGTTTTGTTCTCAGCATAAACTTTTAAGTGTGTAATGACGACATTTAAACGAATATCAAAAGTACTTTGTATAAAATTTGTTATCTATAAGAAACTTGATTTCATTTTAAATTGCTTTGCTAAATAATTTTCCTACTCAATTGAAATGAAGAGTTGATTGTCTGTAAATATAAATGCAAAGGGATGAATCATTCTGCTTTCCCCGTACTATAGTTAATCCATTGTTTACACAAGTGATTTTTCATACGCAAGTTACTTCTCCAGGCTTCCTATAAATAAGTTAAGGACCACCAAAAATTAAGTTAGTTTATTGTCAGCCTCACATTTTAGACTTTGCTTCCCAATTCTTCAAGATCATCTCATATTTTCTCATCCTTAACCCCAACCCTTCTTCTCTGGAAATGGATCCGGGTCTAATTTTCCCTTCATTGGCAACTGCCAACGTCTCTGGTAAGTACAAAATTGAGCTGATTTGAATTTTTTTTTTAAATTTCCAAATTTTAAAATGATGGGAAATCAGATTTAATAATTAGCGAATGCCACTTACAGTTAGATAAATTCAGTTTCAAAAAGAAATTTGATGCATGAATTTACAACATTGTTAGTTCGCTCTCTTACATTAATTCATTACATTCATGCAAATTTCAAAGCCAGGCAAAACTATTTCCCAAATGATAAAGAAGATAATGCATATTGAATAATTAAATCTAAATAAATCAAGCCTTCTAAAATGTATTGATAATTATTTTTCCCTTAATTTTCTACAGCCTTAGCCAAAATAATTGGAGGGACAGATGCATTTCAAAATGAATTTTTTCACCAAGTGTCTCTGCAAACCGAAAACGGCCACCATTTTTGCGGTGGCTCACTCATCTCGACCCTGTTCATTTTGACCGCTGCTCATTGTCTCCAAGATCTTGAAATAGGTGAAATATCCGTAATTGCTGGTGGTCATAATTTGTCGGACTACCATGGGAGTGAGCAAGTGAGGAAAATCGGCAAAGCAGTCATCCATGAGAATTATGACGAGACCACGATGAGGAATGACATCGCCATCCTGATTTTGCAAAAGCCCTTCTTATTCAATGGATATGTGGGACGTATTGAATGGCCCAGGCACAAAATGGAATGGACAGGTAATTTTTGGTTGTATATTGAAATACATGAAATTCTCATCTTGAGTTTAAAAATGAAAGTCTGAAATTGTTTACATCATAAAAGTGCCACTTTTCCGATTTTCATAAAATTTTGCATGAAACTTTGAAATTTGCATATCCCTTGTAAAGCGATACCAGATTAATCCAGATTAAATTTTCCAATTTTGAATAGAGGAAGGCACGGCAGTTGGCTGGGGAAGCACGGACCCTTTGAATCTAACTTCTGAAGATATCCTGAAGAAAGTGAAGCTAACAATCGTGCCTTTAAAAGAATGTCGAAAGAAGAACAGAGGGATGGGAGTCCAGGTGATCGATAAGAATATGATGTGCGCTGGACAGGAAGGAAAAGATGCTTGCCAAGGTCTGTAATCCTTTAAAAATTATGACAAAATGATCAACATTTATCTTATTTTTATCCGCAGGAGATTCTGGCGGAGCTCTAATTTGTTCCAATCCTTACGATTCTGAACCAACACTCTGCGGAATCACTTCATATGGCTATGGTTGTGGACAAGATGGACATCCAGGAATTTTTACTGATGTCTCTAAGTTTTCAGATTGGATCGAGGAAAACCTTTTGAAATACGAGTAAGTCTAATAAGTACCTTAATTTCATTAGGCTTTTTTAGAAATGATATTGTTACTTATAAACAACAGTTTAATTTTTGTGCATGTCTATCCAATTTTAATCTTCTTTAAACGATTGAAACGTTTCTACTTAAAATTACAGGACTCAAGGAAAGTGTCAACTGAACGAATTCTACTGTTATTCCGAGGAAACTTGCATCAGCCGAACAATGCTCTGTGACCTGGACAACGACTGTTTAGAAGGAGAAGATGAGACCCTTTGCAAATCCTACAAAGCAACCCCAAACAAAAAGTTCCGATGTGGAAATGGATACTCAATTAACTTTCTTAAAGTTTGCGACATGACGGAAGACTGCGAGGATGGCAGTGATGAGGTCAAATGTAAGAATTAATTAAATATTTAGTGTTTCATGTTAAAATCTGTTTTTATTTTTTATTTTTTTTTTGATTTTGGTTTTCCTTAATATCAAAGGCTTCCAAACAGCTTGCACCCCCGAAGAATACCGATGCAACAATGGAAGATGCATCAACAAACTTTGGCAATGTGACACCATTAATGATTGCGATGAGGGGGAGGACGAACTGGATTGTGACAATGAACTTATCCCAGAAAGCACAACAGAGATTTCAAGTTGCACTGAGGAGCATTATCAATGCAAAAATGGAGCTTGCATCCAAAAAAGTAAGTTTTTGTCCGTGAGAAAAAAATAAGTGTTGATTTATTTAAAATCGTTCGTTTTTTGAACAGATTTCTTATGCGATGGGGATGATGACTGCTCTGAGGGGGAGGACGAGGTTGGCTGCGAGAGATTCAAGGTCATAAAGAAATAAAATAATTTTGGATGGGGTCTCAAATAATTTAGGAATAGTTTAGTTTAAAGTTCCTAGTTCAATTTTATTTTATTATTTATTTGTTATCTGTAAATGTTTTTAAAAGTATTTGGTGAAGCAAATGAATTAATAAATAGTTTCTAGTTTTCCCAAAATAAAACTAATTCCAATTCATATCAATTTCCATCAGAAATCAAATGCAAAGTATCACATTCACTATTTTCCCTTAAAATTTTCATTTGGAAATTGTAATTTCATTTCAAGGCTTGAACTTCAAGCACAACTTTTGCATAGAATAAAATTTGGCATCATAAATTGCATGGCGGGAACTTCAATGAACTTCAATGATCATTGTTCGTTCTTGGCAAATTTAAGTTCGGAAAAAAAATATTTATGTAAAAATTGTCAAAAAAGCTTAAAAGGTTAAATCTCAACTTCAGTCGGGGCTTATCATCACACTGTAAGGTTAATTAAAATTAAATATTTCCACCTTCTAATTCATATTCATTGCATTGCATTGCATTGCAGAAAATGGAGGGGATCGTGGCGAATTTGGAAAATGCAATTTCGGCAAAACGACAAGCGATTGAAGGTCACCTCAATGCCATAATAAAACACCAGGAAGGTATTTCGAATCAACAAGAGGCCATTTTAACGCAACAGGCCTCCCTCAAATCCCTTGAGTGCCAACTGAGCGCCCTCAAAAATGTGGGGACTGAAAATGGTAAACATTCTCCCATTTTGACATGTTTCAAACAATTTAAATCAACAACAACTTAACTGCGTCTTTAATTTTAAACAGCATCCGTTGTCATGGAGGTCGGAGAAGAGGCTAATCAGGAAGAGGAACAGATATTTCTACAAAATCCTGTCGATATGGCTCTTTCAATACCTCTGGTAAAAAGTAGAATAACATAACTGATGGATTGTTTAATAGATTCAATTTTAACAATATTAGATTTTTGAGAAAATTTTGATGGAATTGGACAACAGTTCTGTGCTGACATCAAGACTTGTTTCTAAATATTGGGATTCCGGTGCTTTGAAGATATTCCCAAAAAGATCGATCTCGAAATACTCTACAAGACATCTTTGTCTGCACAAACTGGTCAGATCTTCTGATTTCAATCCAATTCCAACTTTTGATATCAAATTGGCAAGACGAATCTTTTTAGACGGAACTTGTACATGTGCGAATGATTGCAAATATAATGGACCTGGGTGCAATTCAACAAAAGTAAAGTTTTTAGCTTTTGTCAAACAATTTGATACCCAAATTGAAATTGTGGATGGAAAATTTACTCCATACGCCAAATTTTTTACGCCATATTTTTCAACATTTTTAGAGGCGATTACTGAAAACAAATTCCCTAATTTAAAGGCTATTAATGTAAGCTATCATAATTATTTTACATACAACAATGACCAAGGACCAGCAACTATGGAAGTGGGATTAATGCCCCAACAACAATTTAACAAGATGAATCTGCACACTATTGATTTTTTGACACATGACTACATTTTTCCCGATTGTTATCATGGAACTCTTCAGCGCATTATTGATGAGGCTCCTAATTTGAAGCGGCTGATAATTGGAGGAAATTTCTACCCAAATCTGAGCAACAAAACGAAACTGAAATATTTGTCTAAAAATGACGTAGTAACCAAGCAAGGTTTCAGCCATGAAAAATTGTCAACACTTTTGGCTCAAGTTAAGGATTCCCTTGAAGTTCTTAAGCTGAAAACAGAAATTCCAAAAGACTCAATTATCCAATCCCACCATATTGTCTTCCCTGTGATGAAGAAGTTGAAAAAGTTAAAAATTTTAGACATTCTACTGCATCCTCTAGAACAAAAGGGCAAATCTCTCCTAAATAGTATTGCTTGGAAGTTTCCAAATCTACAACACTTGGATATTAGAAGTTATCGCTATGGAGATGCTATAAAGGAGCTATTTGATCGATTGATTTACGGTTATCAATCAAAGAACAAAATTCACACCTTGGTTATATATAAAATTGATTGTCCTTCTGAAGTATTGTGCCATTTCAGAAAATGGTTTCCGAACCTACAAAAGCTGGAACTATTTTTGCCACATTTAATTCCAGAAGGTGATGAATTTGATGATTACGATGACCATTCCTTCAAGGAAACATTTTCAGGGCTGAAGGGAATCAATTTAAAACAATTTGTTCTCCGAATAAAATATGAGTACCAATTTTCAGACCTGGTTACAGCCTTGGATGCAAATAGCGAGTTCTTTGAAAGTAATTTTAAATTGATATTAGTATAATAACTCACTAACAATGTTCTTGAAACAGAATTGGAAGTTTTGGAAATTCACGCAGAGGGGGACGAGGAAGGAAAAATGGTGGACGACTTAAAATATAAGTACAAGAAAAAGATTGGTGAAGATGGTGAGGTGAAGAAGAAGTGCTTGAGCCAAGTGTTTTGTGAGTTTCTAGAGTCTGTGACGAAGAACAAGAAATCAGTAGTGTTTTATGGATT
>JAQIXN010001463.1:0-18161 GCA_034698145.1 Proisotoma minuta
GCCTTTACATTCAAATAAACAAAACAATCTACTTTGGGTTGTTCTCTTCAAAAACGATATTAAATATTTGACCACCTGCTCATAAAAATCCAAAATAGCCAACCTTTGTTAATAATTTGTTAATTTTATTTCCTTGTTTGTTTGTTTGAACTGCAAAATAAAGTGAAACATTTACGCACTTTTCCGACTGTTGTTATTGTTGAGTTTTAAATATTTTTTTTATCCAGAGTTCGAGAACATAACAATAAAAATACAATACCGATTAACGTCAGAATTGGTCGTGTTGTGATATAGAAAATTTATTAGACTTCCATATCGCATGCAAAACTTAATAGCCGTCGACATAAACATCGTTTTTGCAAAGTTTGACTGGTTAAAAATGTTAAAATGGAAAATGTAAATAAGAAAATTCCCAGTAATCATGAAATTCAAATACCATGTTAAATACTTACGTGTTCTTTTCTTGTCCTTATTTAGCATTATCAATGCTTGTTTGTATGTTTTTCGATAAGATGGGGTTATTTATATAACCTCTTTCATGGATGTTGATGTATGCTAAAGTTTATTCTGTTCTCTGTTCATGTCCATCACAAAATTTAAACAACATTAAATATTTGCTTTCCTGTTTACAAGGCTTGCTTTAAATTATCATCAAAACTAACCCAGTCAATGCATTTTAATACAGACGCACACGAAATGGATAATTAGCATTACAATGTGGGAGAGGATGAGGCTAAAATTCTGTTGGATAATTTCTGCATTAAAAATTGGCCTCGTCAACATGAATAAGTTAATCGTCAACACGATTAGTTAGTTTTAGCCACAAACCACACTAGGATATGAACATTTATCGTTGATTCGACGCCGTCTTTAGACTAAAGTCAATTATGGATCAGTCTCAAAAAATGGGTTGAAAAGTGAGATGGTTCATCTGTTTGTTTTATTGACATATTTTAAACTTTCACAATTCTTCCTGATTGCTCAAAGCTTAGCGTCTGTTTAAAATGACGCATAATTCATATTTTTTGGTTGTCAAATTGTTAGCCGCTGTTATCATCATTAGTTTTCTTATCAGACAAAGTTTGTCGTTTCCCACTTCAAACGGAACAAACGTATTTTGTGGTTCCTTAATTTTTAATGATACTGAAAAATTGGATTTATACAGCGGAAGTGAACTTTCACCGGAAGACTTTGAAAAAGTTTACAACAAACTGAATTATGTTCAAATTAAAATTGAGGATGCAGAATGTGTAATAGATATATGTGGATATCCCACGATCCCTCAGCCTGGCAATTCAAAACCTTTGAATGCTGGATGTGCAAAATTCAGTGCTCCAAATTCTTCAATATTGTTCAACAATTCGAATGTGAACATTTTTCAGGCAAGACTTGTTAAAATTTTTTTATAAAAGTTTGAAATAAAATTCTCCGAAATTTTAGGTAGGATTTGAAGCCAGTTCCATATCCTGCGGATGTAAGGTTCGTTTATAAAATGCAATTAAATTATGATTACCAAATAAGCCATGTAATTAATTATAAGCATTTGCTTTTTTGTTAAGCAGAAAGGGAAAAGTTCTGACTGCAAGTCTCAACTGCAGTGCAACAAAAGCAACGAAACAATAACTCCCAATAATAATGACACCTGTGCAATATTATACAGCGAGCTTTCATGTGAAGATTGTTACTTTGATGGAATTGTGTTGGGCCACAAAGGAGAATACAAAACTGGGAATGGGGCTTTGATTCGATCTGCATTTGTCCAAAAGGATTGTGTTTTAACTCAAATCGGGTTTGGATATTCGGAATATGATCCAGAAGTATCGCCTATTCAGAAATTCATTCCATTTGAAGTTCCATATTATAACAGCTCGCCGAGAATTAATCCAAGTTACACTCGTCGTGGAGATGATTTTTCATGCATTTGTCCAAAGTTGATTCCTTCCACTCTTCCTCCTTCCATCTTGACCTCTGACCCTGAAAATCCTGCAATCAAATGGACGTTAATTAGTCTTGCACTGTTTTGCATAATAGTCATGAGTAGTGCTTGCATTACTTGGTCAGTCTGGAAAAAATATAGACACTCGTGGTCAAATAATAAACCACCTCAGCCTCCAAGTCTCATCTCACCGGAAACAATTGCAAAATTTCACAAGAACACGTTTAACAATTTGGGGGAAGATGCTTCTCCAGGGGTCGTTCAGGCTGTTAACAGACCTTTTGACAAGGAAAAGGAAATACCTCGAGAGTGGCTGGATTTTAGTAAAAAAAAATTAAAATACTTAAATTCAGTAATAAAATTGTTCTTTTAATTGGACAGATCTTGCAGACGTGAGCAGCATTTTGGGACATGGAGTTTTTGGGATTGTTTACAAAGGAACATTGCTTACAGATGGAAGAAATGTTGCGATCAAAACTCTGAAACCATTTTCCGAAGCTGGTTATTTCCAATCAATCCTAAACGAATTAAAAGTGCATGCATTCATAGGACATCATCCTCATATTGTGGATTTTATTGGTGCTAGTACAAGCGCCTGGATGGGAGGTACATTCCAATATCAATTTGCCATGAAATATTAGCAATGGTATATATTTCTTAGGGGAGGTTTACATAGTTTTGGAGCTGTGTAGCAATGGGAATCTCGAAAAGTACTTGAAAAACATGGAGACAAACCTCAGCAGGACAGATTTAGTTCAACACTCTGAGCTCGCAAATTACTATCGTTTTGACATTAGGTATAATTTAACTAAGCCCATAAAAGCTTGCATAAACAATTTTATTTACAAATTGACGCTAGAACTATCGAGCTGAGTCAGGAAGTGTTGGATAAGATGTACAAATGGAGCAAAGAAATCGCATCAGGAATGGAATTTCTGGTCGAAAAGCAGGTGCCGCTTCTTTCATATAATTCTAATCAACAAAATTATACACAAACAAATATATACTATTTTAGGTGCTTCATGTTGATCTGGCCACAAGGAATGTGTTTTTGACGGAAAATTTAGAATGTAAAATCGGGGACTTTGGATTAAGTCGTAAATTGTACGACAAAGAAGTTTACATGAAACGCAAGCACTCACAGGAACCATTTCCTATGAGACAATCTGCTCCAGAATCTCTTACTGAAAAAAAGTTTAGTGAAAAATCCGACATTTGGGCATATGGAGTGACTTTGTGGGAGATTTTCAGTTTGGGCATGACCCCTTATGTAGGACTAGATTATCCCGAAATTGTCCAGTTCCTCCATTCTGGTCAAAGGTTGGCCTGCCCAACTTCCATAAACGAAGAAATGTGAGTTGTCTCTCAATCGACAAATTATAATCTTTGCACAGATCTAAAATGTGACTCACTTTTGCCATATTTAGCTACAACGAAACAATGCTAAGATGCTGGAATGACGACATGCAATCAAGACCAACTTTCACAGAAATGAGAATCTACTTTGAAACGCTTTTAGCTAATAATGAGAACTGAATACATAAATATGATTATGTCCATGAGATGACGTATGCTCAATAGAAATTTCCTTTTCATGTAAAATTTTGTGAACAAGATTTCTAAAACGATTAAATAACAGCAAGTTTGTAATGTCTTTCGTGACCGGTGTGAGAGTATTTGTATTGGATGTGGTCAGCAGTGCTACAACTTTTATATGATTATTATGTATTTTTGCACCTCAAAAAGTCACCACACCTGTCCTGCTGTCTATATTATTTTCCCAATCACTGTCAACATCAACTTCTTTAGCAATAATTAATGCTCAGATAATTTTAATACAATTGAGCTTGTTCTTGTTACATTAAATCATTTGTTTAGTTTTTATGCATTTAATTTTTTCAACAATGCACAGTCTCAACGGGATGTTTCTCTCTCTGAATATGCAACACAACAATGAGACGCATAACAAAATTATTACATAGTTCTCGACAACTGCAGAGAGAACAAACCTATTTTTCTCTTCCTTTAAAGAAATGAAGCACTTGTTAATAATTATTTTAATTGCGTCAGTGGACGCTGCAATAAATTTACACGAGCCTTTAAGAAATTCAGTGGACACTGGAATTGGAAGAGGAACTTTGGACAAGGTTAAGCTCATTGGCCATAAATCATCCGGTCGGTGTCTCATCATTGAAAACGGTCAGCGACAAGGATACACAAGAGAAAATCAACTTGTTCTTTGGAAATGCCATGACCGAAGGTATATACGATACATCTTATATATATGAGGCATTTAGCTAAGTAAATTTGTTGGGCGCAGGATAAAAGGACTTGAGCAAGAAATGTTCAATTTTGTAAAGAGCAATGGGGCTGGCTATTTATTGATGGGGTTTGCAGGGTCTGCAGACAAGTGCATCGCGGCTCGAAGGGGATACAATGATGTCCTTATTGTCAGGGCGTGTGACCCTTTTGACACAGACCAGTCCTGGATCTTTCGTAAGGTCGATCTCCGCAACGAAATGTATCAAATGGTCCAAATGAGCACCGGACGATGTGTTCGTGCTCCTGGAGTTGACCACGACGGCGCCTGGGTTCGTGTTGGAGATTGCGACCTGAGTGATGAAAAGCAATTGTGGCAAATTTGTGGCTTGGATGGAAGATGCGATTTTTAAATAAAAATCATTTATTTATTTATTTATAAAATATAATAAAAAATCAATATCATCCATTTCTTTTTCCAATGGTGCAAACACAAGTGTTGCCACCACATTTATTTCTACTGGCTGAAAATTTTTATTTTTATACGAACATTGGAATTTTGACCCAATAAACTGGAAAATGAAAAATTTTAACTGGCTTTTCTCCAGAAAAAATGTCCGGTAATAATTTTTAAAATACTTTACACATTTTGATTTACATTCGATTTTTTCTTTCCAATCAGGAGATAAAATAATATCCAACCCGTGGAACACAAAACCACAAACAACGTTAGGAGGACTTTCTCCAATCAAGAATTTGTCTCAAGACGACCTTTCGCTCATTCCACTTCCAGCACCTTCAAATCCCCCCTTTCGTCGTTCCAAACGACTAATTAATAAGGTTCAAGACCAAAATGGAACCAAACGGGGGACTAAAGAGAAGAAGCCTCAAAATTTAAAAAGAGACGACGACCCCAGTGAGATCAAAGGAGCGCAGTCCAACAATGGGAAAACGGATGTGTGCAAACAACTGTGGCGTAAGATTTGGAGTCAGCCACGAGGAGGTACAACACAAATATAAAATCGTTAAAAATTCTAAACTTGAAAATAAAATTCAAAAAATTTGAAGAGATGCGTCGAAAAGCTGAAAGGAATAACACGGAAAATAGTTCAGAACCATTTTTAACGGAAGTCGCAGACGCCACTTTTGAGAAACCCTGCTTCCAGTCCCCTCTTTTCATAAAATCCAAGAAACTTACTTTTGTCTCCTCTGACAGTCTTCGTAGCCAGATACTATCCTCAGAAAAGAAAAACTGTTCCAAGAATTCAAAAAGAGCTAAAAATGTGACTCCAACAACAAAATCCGTTAATCCCAAATTCAGATTGAGCCAAGATGACATTAAATACATTCTCAAAGGCCTTTTGTCATCCCCGACAATTTTTATTGACGAGATGCCTTGCATTTTACAAAATCCGGAATTAGCAACCGAGCAAGTGGTCAAAGAAAGCAAGGAGCTTGAGAAAGTTATTAGACGTAGAATCCAGGAAGGAAGTCTGGCTAATTTGACACGAAATGTGGAAAATTAAAAAGTCACTTTTATTAAGTAATTAACTTAAAATTTTAGAGGTAATAAAGAAAATGATAGCCAATTTATCTCAATTCTGTTATTGGTCTTTGTTAGTTTAGGATATAGATCTTCAGAACAATGTGAGTCCGAGTAAAGAAAAAGGTCCTCCAAATTTTTCATTTCTCTTTCCTTCAGCTTTCTCCAGTGCAACAAAGATTTTTTTCATAAATAAATTGACCTTGGTTTCATTTTTAGCCAAAAAATCTAATACTGGTTCGTGTGGCCAAACCGAATTTTAATTTCCTTTGCCTTGACCATTAGAATTATTTAGCCATAATGAAGATATAGTAAGGTCACGTAAAGAAATGCTCACGTGACCTGGTTGATATCGCTTTATTTATCTCATAATATTTATGTAGTCTCGTTGCGTGAAGATTTAGGGAGGCAGACGCCCAATGCTTTCACCCCAAATAAATTCAAGATTCTCTCCTTTACGCACATTCGTTTACTTTCTACCTGGACACACATTAATACTCCCTTCCTTCCTTTTCTCCTCGGATTGTGGCTGATAGTGCTCAAATACATTCAATCCCCACGTGTCTCCTCTCTTTCTTTCTTAAAAGCAAACACGCAGACGGCAAACATTTCCCTTTCTCATTCAAAATGCCTTTGATTTGATTCAAGTGAATGCGTGTGAATTTTGTTACGTTCTCCAAAGAAAAAGAGAGATCAATGGATTTTTTAACAGACTGATTTTTTTAACAAAGTATCAAAAACACGCATAAAACTAAACAGTTTCATTTTCTGCGACAAAGATTTTCTCTTGTTCTTACAATCAATTGTAAAAGTTGGTTTGAAAAGGCTCAAAAGAGAAATGATTATTCTCCGCAGGATATTTTATAGGGCTGAAAGAAATCCTGCGTTTCTATATTGTTCCACTGGGGATACAACATTCAGCACAGATTTAGATTGGGAATAAAATGAAAGAGGCGTTTATTTGGTCTGGAATCGAGTCGGTGAAAAGGAATTGTGATTCAGATGTCAAAAACTGATTGCGAGAAATGAGACCCAAAAATCGTTTCAAGCACTCACCCAAGAAAAAATGGAATTAATATGAGACCTCAACCCAACTCTGTGTTGAATTGATGGATTATCTAAAAGTATTTTTGTAATGTGTGATGTCAAACGACAAGTGCATGGGCGTAATAAATAGCCCCCAGCTTGTACTTGCATTGGAATTCAATGTCAAGGAAAGCGTTATTTTTAGTAAGGTAAATAAATTGGGGTCGGTGACTGGCGATTGCGGAGAAAGTGGTTTGGGTGCACGACACGTGACTGTGGTCGGGAAGTGATTTGTCAAGGGATGAAAATCCTTGGGATCTGAAAGAGAAAGATGGGATTTCGTCTCATTCTTGACGTTCTTAAGAACTTTTGCTCCTCTTTCGAGACAGGGATTGAATTTCTTTGAAATTCAATCCGATTTTATTGCAATGACTATTGTTACATTTTGGATATAAAATATAATCAATTAATTTGTCTATGCAGACATTCCATAATTTTAGATGGAAATAAAAGACAATTGGAATGATCAAAAGAAAGTTATGTGTGACATCCAGAGTGAAAGAAAGTCTGTGGTAATAAAATCAATCTAATTTGCTCACGCTTTGGCAAACTTGTCTCATCTTCTAAATAATTTCCTACCATGAAAATACTTATTCTGCTCTTAAAAATGCCAATTATGTATCATTTGAGCTAGAAGAAGAAAACCATCCACTTCGACCCTTCTGACAAATGCATTTATTTTAACTAACTTTATGTACATATAATTTTAATAGTTTAAATTATGTATTTAAACACCACAAATGATGCAACCGTAATTAACAGGCTGATGTTATAAATGTTAGCAGCTGCATCACTTTTCTTTGACATCTCACAAGACTTCCCATCACTTGCAAACTGATAGCCAGATTTACACCGGCACTTCTTTTCACTTTCAGAACATTCAATTATTGTGGCATTTCCAAACAATTGACACTGCTTGGTTTCTGTACAAGCATCCTCAATATTTTGGGCAACCTAAAAAGGGGAAAAGTGAGATTTTGGTTTAAAACGTATCTAAATCACTGTGTTACTTTGAGGCAATCCTTGACATTGTCGGAGTCTACAAATCCAGTGTTACATTTGCATTTAAAGTCAGAGCATGTCGCTTGCGCGGCACCTTGTCCTCCAACTGATGCACATTGAACATTTTCAACACAATCCTCCTGAAGAGAAGTTGCTTTCTGGAAACAAATATTTCAGTATATACAAATATTTGGTAAGAGAAAATATAAAACAAACCTTTAAGCACCGAGTTACCGCTCCATTTTCAACAAATGCAGCATTACAAACACAATTTCCGGCATTTTCAACAGAATTTGGAGTACATCCGCATTTTAGATTTGCACTCCCTGGGATGCAATTTGCCAATCTTCCCAAGCACTGGTCATCTTCTATACATCCACTATTGAACGGGCTTTTTGGGAAACACCTTTGGCTTCCCATGTCGCAAAATTGTGTCCCTTGGTCGCAAACTGTGGCTTTGGTACATTTTTCCACACAGAGGTCATTGATTTGGAGGAAATTATTTGAACACTGACATACAAGTCGAGCATTTGAATCTTGACTGCAAACTGCAGATGCTGTTTTGCATTCGTTGCTGGCTTCGCAAGCGTCGCCTAATTTCTTTAGCCTTTGACATTGACCGGCAGTGGAACAAAATTCAGAGCTCAAGCATCCACTTGTTGTACATTTTTGTCTACAACTTCCCGTCCCAACATATTCATAAAAGTTTTGCGAGCAAAGACATTTTTCGTCTTCGCAAATTGTATTGCTTGGGCCACATTGGTCTTCATATTTACAAGGGCTGTTCAGATCCACTTTTTCTCTGCATATTTTTTCGCTGCCATTAACGTCGCAATACTGCTTTTCGGGGTCAGTGCATGTGTCGCTGGCAGTACAGGTTGCGACACATGTTGATCCTATTTGTAAATGGGTTCCTTTGCATGTACACACATTATTGCCACCATTGCATTCTGCGTTAGGGTCCATGCATGAGTCCATTTGACTGACACAAGTTTGACCTAGAAGACTTTTAGCCTTGCAGAGGCCGGAAACTGTGTTACAAAATGAATCTGAGGAACATGAGGTGTCGGAACAACGTGCAATACAGTTTCCATTGCTTGGAACAAGTTGCCCTGTGCAGGTGCATCTGCTTATATTTTCATCACATTCAGCTTCCGGGGTTTTGCAAGTATAAGCAGCATACTTTGAGTCGCAAATTCCATTGAGCTCAATTTTGGGGGTACATTGTCCCATTTCAGTGTGACAAAACTCAGTGTTATTGCATTTGACATCGGGGTTTGTTGTACAAACAGGTTCACAGTTTGTGCCACTTTGGTAAAAATTGTCTGCACATTTGCAAAGTTGGTCGTCACATTTGACATCGCTTTCTTCATTCCCTTCTCTGCATTGATGATCTTCTGAGCATTGTCCTCCTATTATTCGCTTATCCTCACAGACTTCTTCACTGCTGCAAAACTGCAAATTAAGGCAATCGCCTTGATCTGTGCACTTTCTAACGCATTCATTGTTGAGGGGACTGAATTCTCCAGAGCACTGGCAAGTGAACCCTTCTTCTCCTGTCTTGCATTCTGCGTTGGGATCCATGCATTGATCGTTTAAAGTACAAGAGTCATCAAGATTCAACTTATTTACGCAGTATTCCTTTTCAATGTCGCAATACTGATGTCCATCGCAGATTTGAATTTCAGAGGAACATTTAGGAACGCAAGCACTGTTGAAGAAGTTAGAAAAGTCTTCTTTACAAACACATGACGAGCCGACGCATTCGGAATTTTCTGCCATGCATGAATTTTCAACGGGGCTCTCAAGACATGGCTGACCCAAGAAAAGTTTGGGTTTGCAAACACCGTCGTCAGTGTCACAGTATTCGACATCCCCTCTTTCGCAACCCCCTGGCTGACATTTCAGAGGACACGCCCCATTGTTCTCGTAAGAGATGGCTTCGTTACAGTTGCATTTTGATTCAGTGGCATTGCAAAATGAATTTTCGACTCTGCATTGCTTTGGTGCTTCTTCTTCTTGATTGCAATCTCCTTTGAGAGGAATTCGTGTGAGACAACTTCCAGGGTATTCGGTACTGCAGAATTGTCCACTGCTACATTGTCCATTTCGACACGCCACGACGCATATTTTGTTGGGGCCCTCGCTCCAAAGGTCAGCACACGAACATTTAGATCCTGTACAAGCTGAGTTGGCTGCTTTACATTCCTCAATTTCTTCACAATCTTCCCCAAGTTCTTTTTTAGGCTGACAACTTTGGCTAGTGGCATTACAATAGTAATCGGAGGGACAATTGACTCCATTGCAATAAGCTCTTACAGAGTAGTCGAATGATGTTCTAGATTGGACTCTTTCAAATAGCATTACTGCTACTGCGATTAAAAATAGACGCTTCATTTTGTTGGATATGCGCAAGATGATCAAGTAATTAAATGAATGAAATCACAGAAAAATTTGACCTTTTTGTTCTTTATTATCTACATAAGCTTTCCAGAATATCATCAATTGTTATATTTGTTTGTTGAAAGGCGTTGATTGCTTATTCAGACAATTAATTTATCTTGACCAATCCTTGCAGCTTTGAAATGCTTTGATTGACATTATATACTCGATAAGGTATAATCTTCTAATTGACGAATTATTTGATGCATATTATGTGTCAAGATTACAATTGCAAATAATCATGCAAAAACAGATTCCAAATCGACATTGACATGTCAAATATTGAAATAACACCAGGAAAATCAAAGCTTAGTGCTCTCTAAAGTTGCGAAAGAATACTTTTGAATTGTTTAATGAGAATCAGGAAGTTTGATTAATTGCAAATATGCAAACATTCACGGTCAATGAATTTTATGCCAATTTTATTTTCAAAATTAACTGATATTTACAAGTACGACAAAATTGGCAATTTCAGTTGAGCTTATAGAAGAGTGTCAGTGTACAGGGTGAGGCCTTGTTTGGACAACTCGCACTGCCATTTTTGTCTGTCTGCGCGAATGAGGTCTCGTAATTTGTTCCTCCGAATCTGCATTTACAAAATAGACAGAGTTAATAAAATTAATGATTTGCTGCAGCTTTCAACTTTCCTCCAATGTCTCCAGTCGAGCCAGTTCCTGATGCTTTTGAACCTTCCTAATTGACACAAACGGACCATTCAAATGAGTCCGAGGGTCAAGGTTGTTTGGAGGGGAACAAGGAATCAGAGAAAGCGTCCTGTTGCTGTAATCATAAGATGTATTTTTTAGATTCTGGAAATTCATTCGCTATATAAAAGAATTTACAAGATTTGTTTCCCCTCTTTGAGATTGACGGTGTGAAAGCCGAGGTAGTCCATGTCTAAAAACTTTAAATGTTACAATCATTTTATATGTACATGTTGGCGAACATTCAGCCAAGGACCAAGCAATTGTCCTGGAAAATTCTCAATTTTCCCCATAAAACTAGTCGTAAAGACCAAATAAAATGGGATGAACTGTGTTTTCCTCAATATGAGACATTTTGTTACTGTTTTTACTTTTCTAAATATGATGTTCAGCAGAATCATTTTGTCATTATCTTGCTCTCCAAGTATTTTCCATATATTTTAAAAGTAGATAGTAAATAATAATGGTTTGTTTACTCTATAGAGTATGTTCCCGATGTTGATGATTATGAAGAAGATTTTATGGAGATTGGACACCGTAAACTAATTGCTGATTGTGGTACTTTACATCATTTTCATTACAAAATTAAATTAGATAAGAAAAAAACAGTTATTACATCTAATATAGAATGTGGCCGGTTTAAAACCTTTGAAAACAAAAGCGAACATTTCCCTTGGCTCGTAAAAATTGAGAGGTCAAGGAGTGGTCAAGATTCCAAAGTTTGTATGGGTTCAATTATAAACGATTTATTTGTATTATCAAGCTCCTCATGTCTTGTGGACTTTGAAAATTTGACAATTGCCAATGACCTACTGCGACCCACTCTTTTTGATATGACGAAGCTGCAATTGAGCTCATTTGTAGATAAGGCTTTTAAATTAGTTCCAAAAAGCGTTAAATGTCATCCAAGAGCAATTCCATCACTGATAACCTCCAGGTACTTGAAAATCTTCTTTTATTAGTCACATATAATTTTAGAGCATATAAAAACATATTGATTGATTATTCTTTTAAAGTGCACCCGAATATGACGTTTGCCTAATTCAAATGAGTCATCGAATTAATTTAAAAGAGTTGACTCCTGTTTGCGTCCCTGAGCAAAGTATGAAAAATGTTGCTGGTCAAATGGCTACAAGTTTTGGATATAGAACATTTCTGGAAAAAAGAGAAAGCACAATTTTTGACTCTGAATATTGCAAATCAAACAAAAAGAATGTTTTATGTGGACAATACGGAAAAACAATTTCGGACGCGTTTTCTTTTGTAAGAATGAAATTCAAGTTTATGTACTTACTTTGATATTTGAAAGCTGTGAATAGGAATAACATTTAGAATAACTTTGGTGGACCAATTATGATAACTTTGAAATCTAATCAACTTTTTGTGGCTGGCGTCTCGTCCTTCAAATCCATTGACATGAAAGATATGAAATTATTCGAGGCTGCAGCTTTTGACTTTGCTTCAAATATCGTTGGAAGCAAAGGTAAAACCCCTAATTTGTTAATTTGTTTGAATTTATCACAGAGTATTCGAATAGGAATAATTTCGTTCATCAAAAAAATATCAACGGATGCAGATTCTCAATGGTGCAAGCAAAAAGAAGAGTTTAATATTCAAAATGAGAAATTAGAAGAAATCAAGCTTCCAACCATGATAACTGGCTCTAACCTTTGGAATGAATTTCCTGCATTAAAATATAAAAAATGGACCAAATTTTGCAGTAATCCATGAAATAGAATTACTATTGTAGTAGATACATTGTTTCAAAATGGCTTCAAAACTGATTGTTATAGAGTGCGGTATCAGGAAATCGATGTCAAATCCCCGAATTATAAATGGGAAACAGACAAGGCCACACGAGTATCAATGGCAGGCTCAAATTATAATAAAAAAGAACAGAGGACGAGACGGAAAGAAAAACGTATGCTCAGGAACATTGATAAACTCCAAAATCATTCTCACATCCGTATGTATACCAAAACTTGGCTGATTTAAGCACTGATATAGTAGTAATTCTATAATTAGGGACATTGTGTTGCGGACATGTCGACAGATCAAATTATTTCGCCCGAAGATATCCAAGTTGTACTTCGAGCTCATCAAGGCTTCTCAAAAAGGGATGAAAGTAGCAAAGAAACGGTGACAATTAAAGAAGTCATTGTCCATCCACAATTTTTAATCAAACGGTGACAGTCTTAAATGCTTACACACTCCAATGCACTGCAATGTTGACAGAGATACTTTTTCCTTTGAAACAGAGATTTCAGTTATGACATTGCATTGTTTGAATTGGAAGAACATGTTGCATTCTCCACTGCAAGCGGCTTGTTTCCCATTTGTATTCCAAACAAAGATGAGTTTGGTACAAATCACTCTGAATTAATTGGGAAAATTGGAACAACATTAGGTATACTTATAAAGACGATTATCCACTTTTTTGGCTACAATATCTACCCCAAATTAATGAAAAGATGTCAGGTTGGGGATATACAAGCTACGAAAATGGAAAATTGTCTGACACCCTACAGGAAATTGAGGTTCCAATTCAAAGTCATGAAAAGTGCAATGAAGGGATTTCAGGGAAATTGTTGATGCCTGAAAATACCATTTGTGGTGGTCATTTAAATTACGCCAAAAATTACAAAGGGCCTACAAAAGGTGACTCAGGAGGGGCACTTATGTTGGATGTAGTCTCAAATTCCTCTCATCGTTTGGTTCAAATTGGCATAGTCTCGGTGGGGACACTTGATGTGGCTGCAGATGACGAAAGACCTGCAGTTTGGTACACAAACGTTTTAGGTATTTATTGCTATTTGCTTACTTGTGTAGGTGCATTATCTCATTTCTCTCTAACAATAAGCAATGTATGTGTATTACAGAATACTTGCCGTTTATTGAATTTTTCTCGTTCAAAGCTGGTAGCGTTTGGTGCTTGTGATGAAATACATTTAATATTTTTTTGAAACAAAAGGTTCATTTTCTCATCAAAATATTGTTTTTGTGTGTGTTTTCAGCATGTGTGGTCTTTGTCCCCTACCGTTAAGGTTATTTAGGTGTCAGTATGAAATCTTTTGGAGAAAATCTTTCGTCAGGTTTAGTCACGGTGATTGATATTGATGGTCTTAAACAGCAGACGATAATGACCAAATAACCTGCTCCTTTCTTTTGATTTCTGACTTTACAAAACTATTTACTGTCGGCAATATAGCAGCATATTATTGAACTGATCCGCCCCAGTTACGAAAAACGGTTCTACTTTTCTCAGGTAAAATATTTTGGCCTTTCCCATCCTCGTATTCCGTATTCAACACGTTTGTTGCATGTGGTGAATTGTGGTGTGGACAGCGTAAAAGTAATCGAGAAAAATAAAAATGCTGTCTCATTTTGTCACATGTCCAACTCAACATAATAGATCTGAGTTACAATTGATTAGAAGGGCGTGAATCTGCGGTTTCAACTTTTCACCCAGTCAATGAAATGCAATGGACCGAGACAAAGTTTATAAAAAATCTTTTCAATTCTTTGTCACCATTACAATAAAATATTATTCCATGTTGCAATGATTTTAGAAGATTTTTTATATATACAAGTCATTTTTCGATGATTGAATTTTGAATTTAATAACCACTCCTCTTTGAACCCTTTTCTCCTTTAGACATTGATCTTGAAGAGGTATCATGTAAAAGACAACAATGGAGTGTCGCATTCCTCTCTTAAGTGATTATGGCTAATCTTTACAACCAACCCTTGAGAGATATCAATCAGCAACAGCCAGTAATGCTCTCTGTGACAAAAAAATGTAGGTTGAAATCGATAAAGGCCGAATTATGAGAGCAATAAAATGCCAGGAATTTTTCGAGTTGAAAATTATGGAATTTGTAATGGAGGAAGGCCAAGGCTACTCCTTAAACAGGGCACCCAAAATTCTCATTTTCCCTGCGAGTAAATCGCTTCTGCATTAAAGCAGAGAAGATATTAGTTTGCTACATGTGTCAGGAAAATATCAGTCAGCCAAGTTCTGAAGATGGATGTAGTCAGTTCTGTTCTAAGGTATAGCAAAGGGAACAAAAAGCCAGATTTGGTAATAAACCAGCTTTTAGACCCTTTGCTCGAGACTTCATTAGAGGACTTTGAACAAAGTACCTACGCAGTCCAGAGTTGTCTAGAATAAAGAAAGACAAGTGGTCTTATATACCAAATATTTTTTTAACTCCTCGTCCTTTTAAAAGGCAGTTGTGCTGGATATATATGAGGTAGTGATGCATACAAGGGATGTAAGTGTTTGTAGAGATGCATCTGAAATAAGTCGCCTGGAGCAAAATTTAAAAAGTTTGAAATTCTCTTCTGCTGTAGTAAATACAAGAAGAGGTATAGGCAAATGTTAAATCTCTGCCCAACAAACAAATTCCTTGTTCTCATAACGTAGAGGCCCAAACATTTAGCAGCTTCTTCCACATCCATCCTTATGTATGTATATCTTACAACTCATGATTCACTACTTGCTTAGTTAGTTAGTTGTATATACAAAGCAACTTTAAGTCGGATGGACAGTTCTTCCCAAATCTTTAAAAGACGAGGAGGACGCTGCTCAATAGCAACAGACAGATAGACACAAAGTGATTCCGCAGTACCTCTGTCTCCTCTTTAATCGGTTTTATTTAGATCAAGTAATATAGTCGCTTTTTATTTCTGTAGTATTATTTGAGTGACATTTATGTGTTGGATATTTATACTTAGTTATTTTGAGTCAGTTTTTATTAAGATTTGTGAAAGGGACCCTCAAGGATTTAAAAGACGGGTGTTTCATGAAAAACATTCCTTTCAGCTGCATTTTAGTTGGTAGGTAAATAAACGTGTTCAGTCCTCTACATTCTGGATTAGTGGGACAAGCAAATGAGATTTTTTGTCCAAAACTTCCAAAATCATATTCAATAGTTGACGGTGAAGATATTTGAATTAGCAACGTTAAATTTAGAGACCACATTTTGTGAACAAAAAATAATGGAATTCATTCGTTGAGTATATAATCTAATCTCAAGAAGTGTTTACTTTGCTCCATTTGTGTTACAAAATATTATCTTGAGAAAATATCAGGACAGTGTACATTCAAAAACTCCAGTGAAAGAATCAACATTAATTTGAGCGAGTAAATTTTAATCAAGCATTAATTTGCCAAACATCGTGAGAAGCTGATTGCAGAAGAAAAGATTGATTACCTTGCACACCTTTGTAAGTTTTATATCATTTTCTTGCATGGAGTGGCTTGACTTTTGAATAGATGCCATTGCATTGTTTGTCATTCTGCAAAATACTAATCCTCGTTTCCGAAATCCGGATTAATTATTATTAATGAAAATGCTTTAATTGTGTTTTGTCTCATTGTGCATTGTATTTTTATGATATTTCCTTACAAACCTGTTTCAAGGTGAAGCTAATTCATTAAGGGTACAAAAAAATGTGAAAACCAGGTGTAATTTATTTTCATTAAAAATTCCTGGGATGTGAAAGCAGGCGGAGATATTCTGAGAAGGCCTTCACATCAAATAAGGAAACAAATTAAAATTAATTCGATATGAGATTAAAAATTTTATGAGATTACCAAAGCCAATAAATTATCCAAGTACCCGGAAATTAATTGAATTATATCATAATTTTTAGCAAAAAAAATGGTAGCCTTTGTAGAGATGCGTCATATTCAACATGTAGCTTGTATTAAATTATGTAGCTAATTAAATGAGTCACCTATATAGATGTGTACCTTATTTCTTGTCACACATTGTTCAAAGTTATTTACATTGCTTACAAAAAAATATTTAACAAACCGTAAAAAAATCACAATGTTTCACTTGAATTTCCATAAATCATCACCGGTCATTTTCTTGTCTTACGCATATTTGTCGTGCAAGACATAAATCTCTTTTGAAACGTCAGATTATGCTTTTATTCATCTCTTGATCTTTTTAAACTTGGCAAAGAAAGCACAAATAAAATCCAGAAGATTAGATATTCAAAAAACGGCAAATATTGAAGTCTAATCATAAAATCTTGGATAATTGAAGGTCAATAACGTGGGGACATAAATTTCAAGCAAAGTGTTTGATTTTTTATGGGAAATTTTTGTCACTTGTTGGCAAACATTTTTATTGGTGAGTGCCAGAAGTAATTACCATCAAGTGTGAAACGAACGTGTGCAAATAAATGCCAACGTTGTCACAAATCTTTATTTACTCTGTGAAATTAAAAAAAACGAAACAAGTTATTTGAAAAAGTGGTCACACTTCCCATCAATTGCAATTGAGTCTATTGTGTTTTAATAGGGATATTTGGGCATGATTTGTGATGGAGTTTCTGGCGACGAGCATCTTTCCCTAAGGGCTTCTCCAGATATAAAAAAAAACTCATCTTCTCTTGTTTTGTCTCGGGACAATTATGCACTACAGCTTTTTAATTTGTATAAAAGTATTGAATCTCCACTAGCCATCAAAAGTAAACGTATCCACCCTTTAATAGCAATATCAGGGAAGGAATCAGGATGAGTCAGTAGACCACAACTCCTCAGGTAGTTCCCACACTTGTAGCCACTAAACTTTTAAAATTGATCCACTTTTGGCATTTCTGGGATGATAATATCCACTTGGAACTGCCCAAATTACCCCGAAAGGGCATGTCATGTCAAAAGTACAAGTTATTCATTTTTTAATTTTTTAAATTTCATTTAATTTGGGATGAACTCTCTTCCCTGGGTTCAATTGAATGTTAGCCAACAACCCTTTTCCTTCTTCAGTGAGTTGGACTCTCAACGTGTTATTATTGGCTTTGTTACGTATCATTATTTCTTGTTTGGCTAAACCTCTGAAAATATTTGGAGTGCCTGGGGTAAAAATCAGAGTCCAGTGCTTATTAACTGAATATCGGGTAGCAAGAGGAATGTTCTTCTACGTCTGCAACTTTGTTTCATGATCCTCCAATTTAAACTGGTATTTTTATTTCACTAACTGTTCTATCCTTATAATGGCATTGTTGTTGATGGGCATGGAATTTCTATCCACTAATTATTTATGAAAGAATACAAGGAATTCTCAGCAGGCTTCGAAACAACAACTTTCCCAACAAATACAGAGGGAGGCTACTTATTTCGTGAACGAAATGTTTTTTAATTTTCTGAAGAAACCGCTTCTTGGAACTTAAT
>JAQIXN010001464.1:0-18153 GCA_034698145.1 Proisotoma minuta
AGGAACTCCAAGATGTCATCCTAAATTTAATAATTTCTCAATATGATTGTAAAGGCATGGCCATATCAATCCAAATGTTGAAATAAACATACATTACTACTACTAGTCACCTATATTCTATGGCGAGCTAGTCCCAACGTTTACAACGTTTTATTATTATTATGGGTACTTGTGATGGCAAAGGACCACTCGTACCATGATAAATGAACTTGCTATATACATTTGTAATCCCAAACAATCCAATTTGCCATAAATTGGATTTTACAAAAGACAATGAGCTTATATACTTACACTTTTGCAAAGTTAACTTTGCAGCCATCTAAAGTATTTACATCTCCTTTACTTTAAATTCATAAAGGAATTATAAACAAACATCATCTTTTCATTTTTTGAGTCAAAGTGAAGTTTAAATTATGGAGGATTTCCTAAACTTTTGTTTCCTTCCATGGGAGTTGAGTGAAAGGCTGGAAAGGGTTGGAGATTGATGGGAGTGGAAGAATAGAGGAATAGGCAATTAGCCATTATATAACATGACGGAGAGTGGCTTTGCTAAGAAAAATGATGAGGTAAAGTATTTTTGGAAAATAAGTCTTGAGTCTATCATGTCACAGGATTTAAAACTTAATCTACTCCCAGCCTCTGCAGATGATACATACGACGCACCAACTTTCCCATTGAAAAGGCTCCCGTCAATAACTAAAGATAAATCTCTTGTAATTTAATCACGCTCTTATACATTCTCGTTAGTCTATTCAGATATTCAATTTTTTTTGCCGAGACGAACTGAATAAATGTCTGTATTTCTGTCGGCCAAAAATTTCCTCACTCAAAAGACTGTATAATAATTGGCTTCTTGCTTACATCCATTTGCACCAGTTTATTAAATTACCTCACGGGTTCAAGTTTTTCTTTGAGCAAACAAAGAAACTAAATAAAAGTTGGGCTTAATTACTTATAGCTTTATAATTTGAATGGGGAATAAATGTAAAATATTTCTGTTGCCTTTCCCAGTACAGGTTTTCCCTTCCACCTTGTTGCGTATTTATTAGGTAGTCGTAATCATTAAATCTAATTGTTTCAACCTGGTTGAGTAATTTAACTGTGGACAAGGATTTATGATAATTAGAAACGTTTATTGCCAAAAAAGTTATTGGAATCCAGTCCGCCTTTTATATATATTTCTGTTTTATATAAAACTAATTTTTATTGGCAATTCACTTTTGTATTTTGCCGTCTGTCACCTTGTGCTCCATTTTACACAATATAATGTATTTATGTACAAGGTCCGTCATATTTTCCCCAGATGAAATTTTATTAAAAGGCCACAGGGCACAATTTCATCTCGGCTTTGACTTTGTTCTTTGTCTTGTTTCATTTTGTATCTTATAAAGACAGTCCCTGATAAATATTCTTTGAACCAAACAAACAACCTCAATTTAAGCCTCAATCTAAAACTTGTTGTTTTGTTTTGCATAATATAAAGACAGCTTATGTACCTGAGTCTATTTTCTCTGGGAGGAATTAAGAAACTTGTTTTCATCATTTTGTGTTTAACGAGGAGAAAGGCGTAAATGTTTTCGTACATTCGCTAGACTCTTTCTGCTGCGTAAGTTTAATGTTTTGTGATACATATTTGTAACACTTGCACCCTACGATAGATCTCCCGCAGTGACACTTGATACTTGTTGAGATATTTTAATACTTTGAGAATCCGAAAGATTAGTTGAACAAGACGCTGGCTGGGCTTTTATTGCGCAGTTGTTAAAAATTTCTATTTCTCCATTTCCAAAGCCATTGTGTTGTATCATTTTGTTTTATTTTATGTGTGTTGGAATAGCTTAAGATGTAGTTGTCAACTCCCTTGACCACAACTAAGAAGACGTTTGTAGTCTCTCCAGGGCACACTTAACGTCCATCTCCGGCTCACAGGATACGGGAAAAGAAGTTTGGCTTTATGGGTTTTCTATACCCTCATCATTTTCCTCATAAGGGAACAAGATTGAGATTGAGTGCCTGCGCTTTCCCTGTAATATGATGTGATTACGTTCTCATTGTATCTCAGAGTAAGAGCATGGACAACGACCAAAGACGAACCAAGATATGAATCTGTGTTCCGATAACGAAATATTTGTTCCATTTGATGACGAGGGAGAAGAAAGCGTTTATTCCGTTTTATGAGATTAAGGCATCCAAGCAATGCGTTGTTGCAATGGGACCTTCCCCAAAGTAAAAGCATTTTATGACATAACTCAATATCAGAGTTTACGGCTTTATTAAGTAGCCGGCTCCAGCTACTAAATAGTTTATATGAAAATGTCTGTCTGTCTGTCTGTCTGTCTTGACATGTTTTTAAAAATACTTATAATATGAGGCAAATTGAAAGCGCAAGTGTCAAGTGTTATCATACTTAATTACACCCGTTTGCATTGGTTTATTAAAAAAGAGAGGGAAATGCTACAAAAGTGATGCGGTCACTGGCCTTTTTTGGATTGAGAAAATGATTGAGAATTTCTTCTATCCATCTTGCTCTAAAGTCTCATTTAGTGCCAAAGGGAATTGAAATTCGATGGAATGTTAAAAATGGTAAACGGAAGGAAGGCGAATTCGGGTTTGAGTGTCGTCGCGTCTTCTTACATATTCTTTTCATCTTATCACGCGCAATCGAACTTCAAAGGGGAATATGAGCAGAGAAGGACTTTAATAACAGTTTCATTTTATTCGCCACGTGGAAAAAGTGTTTTGGATCCGGATGGAATTAATTTTCTTTGTTTGGCTGCTCATTCCTGAGGCCAATGGGCATAATTTAGGCAGCCAGTTATCTCGTGAGGCTTGATGATAAGTTGGCAAAATTTGAGTTGTGTTTATTATTACAGAACTTCTTGGCATTTGTGGTGGATGATTGTTGTTTGTTGTGGCTTCGCTCTTGGTTTATCTTCCCAACTTCCAGCCTCCCTTTTGAAGCAATGACGATTAATCTTGGAGAAAGTTTGGAAACTAAATACTAAACTAATGTTGAGGAGGGAATAACTGCATGTATAAGTAATATATGAGTACATAGAGATAAGAGCCAAAATGACTTCCAAACTCGCCACACTTATACATATACTCACCTTTGTTTGTTGGTTGTGGCCTTATCTTATTGTTGGCATTTGGTTTAATTTGTTTGGTTCGGGTTCGATGAGAGTTGAGAGTGTTATGGATTCCGAGCATTAGGTAAATGGGACATTTTATTTGAGTGAAAGTTTGTATCCTGAGGGAAATAAAGGGATGTGGATGGATTAAGGAGTAGAGAAAGTAGGGTTGCAAATGGGCTGTAATTATGTAGACAGTGGATTCAATGTAAAAGCGACTGATAAAGAAAAAAAACAGAAAGTTATATTTAGGACAGATTGTGAGACAGAAAGACAGACATCGGCATACTTACATGTATAAAGTAGCTATAGCCATCAGTTAATATAATGCTACCTTGTTTTTCGCTCCATTGATCTTCTTTTTCGAATTTTTGTGGAATATTTACAGTGGAAAGTAAACTTTGAAAATAGAGTCTTTAGCTCACTATCAATTTGAGTTGAGTTGTATTTGGCCGTTACTTTAGTTAAATATTAGATCCAGTTGAGTAAACGCAAGCAATGCATCCATGTGGCTGCATCCCATGAAGAAGAATAAAAGTAAATGTTCCACGGCTTTGTAAATGATTACAGCCAAACTTTCCCCGTTAGTGGCCCTCTACCAATCCCTTGAAATGTGAAAATATTATGGATTTTCTCCTGTATTAATTAGAATACCTTTCTATAAATAGAAGAAATAGCTTCTTTGATCTCAAGATCGAGCTACGACTGCATTTTCACAATATTCAAATAACTCTACTCAGTTATTTGGGCTTGAAGGGTTAAATTTAAATTTATACAGAAAATGAAACAAAAAGGTTCATTAAGTTCCTTTGAGAGAAGCTGAATTTGGATGCAAATGCAATGTTTGCCTTTATCACTTCACCTTCTTCTTCAAAATTTGGAAACTTACTAATCCTCCCTTTTTTCTTTCTTTTGAATTAAAGTAAATCGAGGTGTATTTACTTACTCTGTATTCATTTTTGAGTTTTCATTAGTTAAAGAACTCTCGAGAACTTACGTTTGATTAAAGCTTTCCCTTTGTGAAAGGTGAGCATGTAATAAAATGAGACAAGAGTTATTTAGTTCAAGGAATAACTTATTCTCCGAGTGTGAAGCAACTTTAATGTCATCCTTAAAATTGTATTTGTTCGCAGGGGAAAGTCATAAAAAGACAATTTAAGTAAATATTGTGTCCTCGCCTACAAATCAAAACTGAAAGCGAGGGGAATTTTTTTTCGTTACAAAAAGTTGCCCTTTGAAGCCGTACATATATATGAATACAAATTGCTGGCTTTTTTTTTAGTGATATTCAATTCCATTTTATAGAAAGTTATGGATGAAAGTAAAAACTAGTAAAAAAAAAGTTGATGAAAATTGAGCCTTTTGTGTTGGTTGAATTGATTTTATGCTGCCTTTTTGTTATTATTTAAATGTCTGTCTGTGCCACAACTAATTTAATGACTTTTGTATGAATTGCAGGTTTTGATCGACACCTTCCCAACATCCCCCGCGTGTCGTATGTAGGAGATGGGGACCGAGGCGTCCATAATTTGAAGATTGAGAACGTAAGCTTGGCGGACATTGCGGAATATCAGTGTCAAGTTGGTCCTGGTCGAGGGAACAAACCGATTCGGGCAGATGCTCACCTCAATGTCTTAGGTAAGTTTTAATTGGAGTTTGTCCCCTATAAATAATCATTTCTTTTGACTAAAAGTTCAAGCAGCTGGAAATGATTAGGTTTCGGCTTCTTTCTTTAGTGAGTGATATGAAAAGAGAGACTTTAGAGACTACTTAGTTGCTGAATAAGCATCTTAAAGCCAGCTTCCAATTTACGCGACAGATTTGTGAGCCTCAACTTTTGTTTACGCCCAAATACTTTGGAATTTCAGGGAAATGGCAATGTTTCATAAATACTGTACGTGACGCTCACTTATGGGCTTTTGCACAAAGTTTAATTCCCGTTCCTTGTGTTGTTGCAAGTAAATTGCAGGCTGTTGGAATTTAATTAAATATTATTTGGAAGAAATGTGTTTAAAAAAAGGTTGAAGAGGTGTCAGCCAACTTTTCGAGTATATAGATAATATAACGAAAAACGACAGCGTTTCATCTTCCGTCAGCATTTAGTTAGATTCCTTTGTGAGCTCTTTTTCCTCTTCTCGCGTGAAGAAATGAGTAAAAGATGCATTAGATTTGCCCCTATGAAATGCAGAAGCAAATGTCAAAACTCGTTGCCCGCATCACATCCCCACTCATATCATCCAATCCAATACAATTTGCAACAACTTCACTCAAATGGCTGCATTTTCACTGCGTTTGGATAAGAAGACGGCAGCCCTGGAGAATTGTCTTTGAATTTAAAGGAAATGTTGGAATGGCAGTTTGAGCTTGTTCGCCTTTGAAGATTTTTTTTTCATTCTCTTCTTCTCTCTGTTTCTCTTCTTAAGAAAGGGGAAAGTTCATGATCCTAAACGAGAGACGTGTCAAAGGGAATGCAGCACCGCTTTCTCTCATTTAAATGCATTTCGTTGCATTTTTATTAGTTCGTGCACAAAATAACTTTGAATGTGAAAATGTTATAATTTCACACATTTGCTTGATAATTGGCTGTATTTCTTTTAAGTGGAGGAATTAAATTGCCACCTATTTAATTTGTAACAAGACGTTCAAGTGTTTTAATGTAATATTATGGGTGCAATTACAATTTATATTTGTCGTAAGTATGTTTCTTCCATCTGCTGCCATTTGTGGGGCTCTTGTTGAAAATGTCATCGAGTTGTGGTATTATGTGGAATTGTTATGTGTCATTGTTGGATTTAGATTAGCTAGCACTCTCCTTGTACTTGATGCACTTTGATTATATAATACCTAGAAATTTTATTGGTCTGGCGTTTGTTTTACGAGAGTCATTTCGTTTAACAGAATTCTGGGCAGAATTATATTATAAGTTGTAGGAGACAGGGAAAGTTTAGACAATCAGCAAACGCGTGGATTCCCAGAGAATAAACCACAAAGTTGTCATTTGGACGAAATTGCAATTGCTTGTTCCCAAAACTTTGGCTGGCTTGTCAAGTGAAGTAGATTTACTTCTTGTTGAATTTCAGTTTTACGTGCTTTTTTGATGACTTTCCACTCGGGCACTCGGTAACTAGCAAATAGATAATATATTTGAGTACCTGCTACCACTTTTAAACTAAAATGAGCAACGTAACTCAAATTTTCTTTAATTGAGTTCGGTCCGTTTCTCTAATTCCCAATTTTGTCATCGGCCATCGGGAAAGCAATTACTTCGAGTCCTTGTTGTTGACCCTTCAAAGATCATCTGCAGAGAAAAGGGTAATTGGAAAATGGTGGAAAAACAAAGTTTTTTTTGCCTCAAAATCCCATTTATTTTGAAGAGAAAGATGAAAGGGATAGGAAGTCTCAAGAAAATACCAGATGCATTTGTATTAATAGTTGGCCATTAGTGATTGACAGGTTGTTTTTGCGGATTTATGTAATATTTGCATGTATATGGTATCGATTAGCAATCCTTTACTTGAGTTCCGAATGAGCTATGGTCATTAGGAAAAAAGGAAGAAAATTCTTGAGGGTTGTTATAAATGAGGAGAAAGTCGGACAAACCTTTATCTTATATGTCGCAAGTTGCTTCATCATCATCATCATCTAGCCCTTCTAACATCCACGTCTTTTTTTGCACCACTAACACTAATGATGGCCAACTGTACTCACGTGATGAGGCGGAGAACGATTTATGCTCCTTAATTCACTGGGAAAGTGAAACTGATGGCTGACTTTTCCACAATTCCTTTCCGCCGTTTTTTTTTTGGTGATTTCTGTATTAAAATGAAATAAAATTTGACACTTTGTTACAGATATTGAGATTTTTAACTGGAAACACTTCAAATTAGGGCCTAGCATATTTTCCTGATGGAGCGAGAAAAAAGTTGTAAAGTGGGCCAAAGACTTAAGCCGGTAAAAAGTAAAGTTTTTTCTTCTTCGTTCCTTCTTTTTTGCCAAGAAAAATGATGAGGGATTAAGGTTTTTGCTCATAGGGAAGTTAAATGATTGTGGGAAAAGAAGATTGAATTGATTGAAATTGAAGCTTGGTATATAAAGAAGAGCAATCCGTTTAGATCCACTTGAGTGGCCTCGACTCCAATCTTCAGCACTCCCCAATCTTAAAACAAGCTTAAAATCACTCCAAGATCATGTAATTTCTCAAATTTGTTATTACTGATGGCCAATGGAATGGTTTCGGATTTGCCAGGTGTGGTGATGGGATTTAAGAAATTGTTTTACTAGCAAAACTTTGTCTAACTTGGGCAAAGTTTCCTTGAGCTTTCACCTTAAATTCTTGAAGATTCTTTCCATCCTTTCTTTATTTCCAGAGCGTCACTTTGCTTTGACATATTGGCCGGAGACAAATTTTATTTTTGCTTTGCATGGATGATGGCAGCTCTCATGAATCCTATTTAGGATCTTCTTCGATTTCCTCCCAAATCTAAAAAGCAGGGAGTGGAACGGAGAGTGTGTGACAATCCAACGTGAAATATCGTTTTAATATTTCCTCAGACAGGATAGACTAATTTCAAACCAGACCATAATTCTTGCCCATTTCCAAACTACCAAATTCATATTCCTCCATTCCTAGCATGTACTATATAAGTATATATACTACTCAGTTTATTAAGTGGACCACCAGCTACTTTGTATGATCATTGTGTTTGTCTGTCTTCATCCAAAGATAATGTATTTGAGGAGAAATTCGCGACTGGTTTGCAAACATTTGTATACATATTTTTGTCGTTGCCGGAACCGCATTATTAATGTAGGTAATAAAATGACTCAAGTTGTAGTTGTTTACTAGGCTAATTTGGATAATTTAATTACCCTTTGAATATCAGATTTGTCCAAACCTTTGGTTCTTCTTCTTTTTGCTGCTCAAAAAGTTTTATAAATGAGAGAAAATATCGCAGGCTAAGCAGTTAAATTGGGAATTGGTTTCTTGTTACTTTTGGCTAATTTCCATTACGTTTTTGGAGCATGGCCAAAGAAAGTCGCGAACGCAATTCCTTCACAGAGAGAAAGCAAAGCCAAGAGAACCAGTTAATAAAATTATTCTCTGTACAACTTGTTCATTTGAAGCCGGGCTGAAATAGGGAACATCTTATGTAAGTTTATTTCAAGATGAGCCACCAGGGTGTGAAATGATAACAATTTTGCAATAAATATCAAATACACAATGAGGAGGGTCATCGGCACAAAGAAAGCTAAACAATTGACGCCACGCATAATTTACATTGAACTACAAAGAAGCCATTGTTTCTTAATTAACAAAGCTTCTATTTTATGCATAGCTGCCAAACTGCTCAAGATGAGAATGCAATTTCCTCGTGTGATAACACACTTAATTAGCTCCTTCTATAAATAAGTCCTGGCAGCCTGATATTTTAATTAATTTTATGCGACGACATCGATCGATCCACTAATATGTGTGTGTTTGTGTGGGAGGGTAATTGTATACTACATGTCTAAAATAGATGTTGCCATTGTAAGTAGTTTTATGAATACTTAAGGAATTGTGGCAAGTGGCTAAATTAAAACCCTTTTATGGCTTTGAGAATGAATTAAACGATTGTGTCCCAAGCTTTTGAAGGCTATAATTACTTTCTTTGTTTGCAAAAGTGCATAATAAATCTATACTTGTCAATACGGCTTTGGTAGATAGATTTATTACTCTGCATTTTTTTTGTCAAGCTGGGAAAAATGTGGTACTTAATTAATTGTTTTATATTCAGGGAAGACGGAGAGATTTCATTTTGTTTTTAAATTGATACATATTGAAAGTGGTGTTGGGGTTGAAAGATGCAAATGTGGTAGACTCAAGCGCTGAGAAGATGAGGAGAAAGTGGCAAAGGAAGTGGCACAAGTTGAACTATTGATCCACACTCACTCTACAACTGAATGAGGCTTCAAATTGGAAACAACATTGCAAATGGCTGTAATTGAGTAGCGAGTCTCCATTAAATCCCACCCTACTAAGCACCTCTCATATAAAATATCCTAAATAGATCAGATAGTAGAGCTGAAATAAAATACGAATGGCATTGTTTTCGGAAATTGTCACAATACTTTCTACATTTATGTTATGCTACAGTGATTTTGCTCATTTATAAAATCTTTTTGTGCTGTTTAAGCGGATTTACACGTTTTTCTTTTTTTGGTGGAAAATGGAGCTCCGTTGTTTACTTATGTGATAAATTCCAAGGTGGTGGTGTGGTAGGGGAAAGTTTTCACACGTTCTTCCTAGAGTTCAACGGATGTTGTAATTCTGGGCTCCAGCCAGAAAAGAAAAAGTGTTTGCGAATTCAAATGTTTTTCTACACTTTGAGATGAAAAGAGATGAGGGCTGACAAGCAGAAAATTTCTTCTAAACGCCTGTTTTATTGTTATGATAAGGGGAACAAAGAGGGAAAGTCCTCAGGAAAATAAAAAGTATGCTCCAGCTACTAATCGCATTCCAAGACACTGCCATTATCCCAAATGATGTAAAACTTTATGAAGATTCTTTTCTCAAATGAATTGCTTGCGAAATTTCATTGTACTATGTATTTTGTGGATGGAACAGAAGTTGTTATTAATTAGGGTGTCATTAAATAGTTTGTCATAATGTTTTGTTGTTTCTTGGGTTTAAATGTTGGGTCTCGTAATTATTCCTTTTCTCCACAGTTTTGCGTTAGATTGCTTCCTTTATGAGGGAGAAAGTAAGAAGTTGTGATTCCTAATTAGATTTGCCTCCTCTGCTAATGATTTTCCGTTGGAGGTATTCCTTAGTATTCCTTACATTTGGGTGTCTGTCCTTGTAATGGCTAACCTAATAAAGCTCTTCTCTGATTGTTCACTCCCTCATTATTATTACAAATAGATGCTGGAGGCTAAAAAGAAAGCTAAGTGAAACTTTATGATTTTTTTCCCTTTCTTGCAGTTCCGCCGAAATCACTTGAGATGACAAATCACGCTCTGGATGCCACAATCACTCTAAAGGAGAAGGAATCTACCGAATTAGAATGCGTCGTTAAAGAAGCGAGACCCGCAGCATCCATCATTTGGTACAGAAATGACGTCGTCCTTCGAACTGGTAAGGCTTCTTTTTTTCCAAATAAAATATGTGACGAGTAAAATGGCACCTTCTTTACGATTCCATCAATTATTTTGCACTTTATCAAATTGTGCAGCTAGCTGCTTGCATTGTTGCGGTTGAATTAGCTCCTTCTTGGACGAATAATCAATAATTTTGATGTGAAATATAACAAATGTATTTCGGGGAGAGAGTGTGTGAGATGTGGAAGTGAAAGTTGTCGGAAACTTTTGTTATCTGGCTTATAATGAATGTTCCTGAATTCCCCCATGATTTAATTTCCCCTCAGGGCAAAGCCATCAGTTGTTTTCAGGATCCTTTTCAATGTTTTCCCCACTCATGACATGTGTAGGAGGCTAATAATAATGAACAAGAGAAAATATTATTTATATATACCAGCAGAGAAGAGCCTTTATCCTTTCACTACCTAAACCGGATGTTTTGAGTATTAGTGGCTTAATTTTGGCTACGCATTTTTTTATGATTAGAAAGTAAAATGTAAATCCGGGGACATTGCATAACATGAATGAATAGATTTGTAAATAAATTCACCTTTCCCCAACAAGCCCTTGGCCTGGTGGATTTGTATTGTGCATCTCGTCCTTCCGCCCACTTCCATACAAACTGTGGCTTTCTTAAGAAATCTGGGTTTTGTTCATTGAATGGAAACTGGGAATGAATCTGTTGTCAAGCTTTACCTATGTGTAGGAAGAGATTTCTTCATCCGATAAAGAAACCGAAGCTTCTTCTTCTTTTGGACTGCTATTGAGGAGCCAATAAAGAAGATCGGACATATTCAAATGAGAGGAGGCAGTCAGCCACCGTGAAAGCTGCCCCGTAATTTAATGAGATGAGCTTCTTCTCCTACATTGAGATTGAACTATTTGGTTGATTGAACTACGGGAGCACCAAATTTCATTTCCTCCCTTCGATTCTTGAAATTAACCTCTAGAAACCTTTGTTATCCTAATACCATCAAAATTAGATAGCCTATATATTCTCTCTCTTCTTCTTTCCTAACCAAATCAAGGAGGAGATCATCTGCATTTCTACCTTAAATCGTCAAGCTGAAAATTGGCTTTATTTGGGAGCATCAGTAGTTGATGCAATTCAATTTCCCTGCATGGCTACATTAGGTGAATTTTAATGGAGCATATGGGTGATTGGCCACAACCTCACATCTTAATTAGACAACGGGGGAGGATTGATGGGCTTAATTAGGCCAACGTTTTTGATTAAATTTTTAGAGTCGGCAGGTGTGTGAATAATAGTTTTCCAAATGTGATGGTTATTAACTTTCACAAATGGAAGGAATATATATTATGAAATTGACTCATCCCCATTATGGCAAATAAGTTTTGAGAGTATGTGGAATGGACAAAGAGATTTTGTCTCGGAATTCCGGTCATAATTCTTGGTTTTTGCTGAATATTAAAGACATTTATGGAGTTGGCTTTCCTTGGAATGGAGGTCAAAAGACGGGGCTCTCTATAATATCTGATCGTTCTCCACAGTCAGTCGTATTTATATTCATTGCAAAATTGGAAGAGGTAGAAAGGCGTAATGTGGAGTATAAAAATCACACCGAATCGGAAGATATTTATCGGATTTATCTTCCTCCTCTGAAGAACTACATGGAATAGAAGACTAATGGACTCCCGTTTTCTTATACGCAAAATAAACTCTCTCTATTTCTGTCAGGGAAAATGCTACATCAATCTCTTAAATAGAACTCCAATTCCCTACTTTTATGTTATTTTATCAAGTGAAATATGATTGCTTTATTAAACAGCCAGTACCTACACAGAATGCCAAGGGAGCAGTACTACCACTGCATTCCTTTTACAACGGTTTATTAGCCGGTGGAGAGAGAAAGAATAAAGTCCTATACGTTTGTTTGAAAATGATGATCCGACGTCTGATGGTTATTATTGCTATTGGTCGTATTTTAATAGACATTTTAAGTCAAGCTTATATATATGTGACTCACACACGATTTACTGCTTCATTATTTCATGGGACAGAGTCTCTTGAAATACTGAATTGCCACAAAACTGTCAAATTATATATGGCACAAGGTGCTTCTGATTGAGTTCCTTGCTCACAATTGATTCACTCTTTTTGTTTTTTTATGTATAGAAACTCGGGAAGACTCTACCGAACTTGTGGAAGTGTTTGAAGAAGGTGTCCACATTCAAAAGAATACGACAAAGAGCAAAATCAAATTTCTCCCAACATCAGAAGACGATAAAGCTCGATACATTTGTGAAGCTAGACATCCTGCACTTTCACGCCCAAAACAAGTATCCGTTCATCTCAGCGTTCAATGTAACTTTTTATTATCTTTATGCATTTTTGCATACTACTTGAATCTGTTTTAATTTGTTTGTTTTTTGTCTATTTAAAAGATGCACCAGGAGCCCCACGAATCGACGGCTATAATGAGGGCGAGGTAATTCGTGAAAATCAATCTGTAACTTTGAGCTGCATCTCCAGAGGTGGGAATCCGCTGGCTGAGCTTATCTGGTACAAAAATGATGTTCGGATCGATTCAACTTATGCCACTTCCCTCCGCGAGTCTCGAAACGACCTCACATTCGTCGCAAATACCAAAGATAACCTTGCCAATTTTAGATGCGAGGCCACAAACCTCATGAGTCCAAAGCCAAAGGTTGCAGACGTTGTGCTGACTGTACAATGTAAGTATCAATTTTCTCTATCAATTTTCGCATAAAATAAAAAGTAATGAAGGTTTGGCGTGTTTGATTGATGTTTGATTGCATCGCTGTAATGTGAAATTTTGGGTAAAATTGTGCAAAAGTAACGGTTGACTGGATCCACTTTGCTTTGGCTTTGCTTGCTTCAAAATAAATTCACAGAATGGTAAATATATGAAAGGAAATGCGTCAATCTCGTGTGGAGTTGATTTTTGGGATTTCATGTAATAAATGAATGGTTTCACTTTCACTCCCGGGATAACTTCATTTATGCCCTTGTTCAATTTGTAAGGGTGAGATGAAGAAAGCTTTTGGTAGCATAAAAAGTTGAATAGATTTCTACAGCTTCATTTAGCCTAAGAGTTGCTTTTGTTTTCTAGCTGTGTAAACATGTAGTGGATGTTGTGGCGTGGGATTGAGAAATGCTTCTTTACTTTAGATGAAGATTGATAGCTTACTTTTCTGCTGCGGATGTGTTACAAAACGGAGCTCTTAGGGAATCAGCAATCAATGTTTGCTTACCCATTGATTTATTGGATTAAACACTTTGTGTATACTCACTTCCTGTTTTACTCTTGCGGTTCTCCCTGGAATCTGCATGAATTGTTGCCAAATCTTAATTGGTTGCTAGCAATTAGGAGAAAAATGCTTTTAGCAAGTTTTAAATGTAGGTTACATCTCTACATATATGATGCAATGATTATTATTATTTGGGAAAGCTGAGATTGACTATTTAAATATCTATCTAGAGATGTCTTTGTTTCTGGCTTCTTCCGCATGCTTTAGTTTAAACTGTAGGAATTGGAGAGTTGTATAGTTTCATGGCTGGGTGATACTTTTACTAATGTGTTCATTCGGCCTGGTTAATGGGAGCCCATGGCAGGGAAATTACTCAAAACTCCTTTCACTTGTTTTCTCCTCTCTCCTTTTGGAAGAATGGGAGACGTCCGTATTTTAATATCTTGATCCATTTGCCCATCAAATAAGCAACTTGTACATATTAAAAATTATTCTTTTCTCTCCTTTCTCTTGACAGCAGCTCCAGCCCCTTTGTCTTCTGTCTCCAGACAGTAATGAGTTCTGCATCAGCTCCCAGCAAAATTTTACATTCCCAGCAAAAAGTATCACAATCAAAAGTTGATTTATTGCCAGTGCAGAAATTACTTATTATTTCCCCTTCAAAAGGAATATGTATGGAGAAATTTTATAGCATGGCAAATTAGTCCCGACTTTCACTTTCTTATTATTATTAGTTTCACGGAATGAATCTAGAAAAAGAGTTATTTTTTCTGTTGAAAACAAATTAGCAATATTTTAAGGCTTACTTTATAAAACTTATTGATTTTATAACTATACTTTCCCCTTTTGCTATTACTATATAAGCGTTGCTTTTAAGCGACATTTTTATTTTATTTTAGAGAGAAAAGAGTTTTGAAGTTTAAGTGTAACAAGATGTTAAAGTGGTTGTAGTAGTAGAAGTAAACGGAAGGGTTTGTAAAATGGATGGTAAAATGGAGATAAAATTGCCCAGTTAAGTGAGAGAGTAGTCATAAACACTTTTAAAAATGGTGGTGGTTAATGAGTCATATTATGAGTTAAGTTTTAGGCCCAAATTATTCTCGGAAGTCCCATTGTTAGCTGGATGTACCTGAAAGAATTGATCCCTTGTCGCGCGGTCGTTAAAGCCACTGACTTGGAACATTTCTTTGAGAATTTGAGAGTCAGATAAAATAGCCTCCGTTAGGAGAACACCTACTCCCAAAACACGCTTTCTCCCAGTGAAATTGTTATTGTTTCCCTCCCATTGTGTATCTAACTACTGCCTCATTTCGTATGCTCCTAACCCTTAAAAAGATGTAGCATCGTATTATATTATTATGGCTTGTGTACAAAAACATCCATCGTTTTCGTCGCATAATGTTGACCTCTGCTTTAGCTTTTCAGTTTGTTTGTGACATATGGATGATGGAAGAAGTAGACTTTTACTTTTCCCCTCCATAATTAGCCTCAGACAGACTCAAATTGTCAATGAGGAGATGGCCTATTATTATTGTCTTTCCCGATTTCTGTACTTTCCCGTAATTTGAGTATGATATAAGTGGAGGGAGGAATAGCAATTCATTGCTGTCCTCTGCAAGCAATGAATTGTGAGGGCGAGACTAATCAATCGTCCGAGCGTTCGATGACTGGAAGTTATTGGAATTTCTCCCCTCCCTTCTTATTCTGTCCTCGTCTCACTAATCGCTTTTGCTAGTTAGTAAGTAAAGATGTTTTGGGGTGAAAATGAAAAATGATGAGAAACATGTTTAATTGTACAAATAAGTAATTCTGTTCTCTTTTTTTACATGATTATTATATTATTGCATTTATTTAATAGTTCCTCCAAAAGAGGTGAAGATCACAGGAGTAAATGAAGCCAAAGTTGGAGACTCCGTCACATTGACTTGTAGTACATCCAACAGCAATCCAAAAGCGGAAATTGCGTGGTTTAAAGGTGGAATTACTCTTGATGGTGCTACAACCACAGCCTCAGTTTCTCCAGAAGGAGGATGGAGCTCCAGCTCAAACGTGACCTTTAAGGTGGAGCCTGGCGAAGGGACATTTGTCGTCACATGTCAAGGGATGAATAAGGGTCTCGGAGAATCTAAAGTTGCGAGCCACACAATAAATGTCATAAGACCACCAGGACATCCCGTAATTTACAAAACAAACCTCAACTTTAGTGAAGGACATTTGCACAAAATCACCTGTACTTCAACTGGTGGTCATCCTGTGGCTAATTTGCAGTGGTACAGAGAAGATAAAAAGGTAAAGTTGTATGGCTGGGGATTTTTTCGTGACTGAATGAGATTTAACTTACAGAAATGTGCGTTTTCTTTATGTTTCAGGTTGATTCAGTATTTGAAAAGGAACAGAATATAGCCAAAGCGGAACTTTCTCTTGTTGCAAATGCTTCGGATAATGGAGTAACTTACAAATGCGAAGCCAAGAACAAAGCCCTGCAAACGGCATACACAGAGTCTATCAAATTTCACGTCCTTTGTAAGTGTTTAATCCTTCATTCAATCAGTTTTAGAATAATAATAAAATTATTATTATTAGTAATACTAATTAATTAAATGAATAATTTTCACAGTTTCCCCAAAGTCAGTGTCCATAAACGTAAAGCCAAAAAAATTGAAGGAAGGTGAACGAGCGTATTTATCATGCGAGTCTTCATCCTCCAATCCACCGGCTAAAGTAGTATGGATGAGAAATGGCATTCACATTCAGTCTCATGCAAATTCCACCAAAGACGGCGTTTACGGAGGAAAGAAATCTACAACGATATTAGAATTAGACCTGACTTCCGAACTGGATGGAGTTGGTTATACTTGCCAAGCCACGAACACGGCCGTCAAGAAAAGTGTCCATGAAGGAATCACTCTTCAAGTTCTATGTAAGCACTTCAATTGGCTAAAAGCATTGAATTTTGAAATCTTTGCAACTAGAAGATTTGATTGCATCTCTGTCTGCTATTATCTTATCTCATTTATAGTATTCTATTGTATGTACATAGAGGAAGGGGAGTGGATGGAGAGAGTAAATAAATATCTTATGTTGAGGAAAGCAAAGCTAATATCTGGTGGCACTTGAAATTTATGGGGGATGGAGAGGCAAATTGACTTTTGCGTTCAACAGGGGGTTGATCTTCACCAGATCTCATCTGACAGAGGATATTGAGCTCTGGGGTTGAAATTGATAGAATGGCAACCAAACTGACATTACATTGAGGTCTCATGTAATGCTCTTTTTCTTTCTTCCAGACAAACCAAAGTTCATCGACGGCCCTGGGGAGAAAGTGAGCGTGGTGGAAGGTGAGCCTGCCGTGGTGACTGTGAAAGCCAAAGCAAATCCCGACCAGATAAAATACAAATGGACTCGAAATAACACTCCACTCAAAATCAAACCTAAAAAACTATTTTTTGATGGCCCCATCCTCAACTTTACCGAAGTTGGGAGAAAGGACAAGGGAAAATATGAATGTGAGGCATCCAATGGGGAAGGGAACACAGTCTACACGCTCGATCTGGATGTTCAATGTGGGTTGAAACTTGTTTTTATGAGATTTTATTTTATTTTATGTTGCGAAATTTTATTTTATGTTATTTGCTATTTGCAGATAAACCTTCGGTAGAGTCCTCTGCAGAATACGTGATGGTTGGTGAGGGAGAAACGGCACATTTGGACTGCAAAATAGATGCGAATCCTTTGGATGAAGGAATGGTAACCTGGTCTCATGATGTGGTTTCTGGAAAACTGTCAGAGTTGGAAAAGGAATCCAGAATAAGTCGCTCATTCCAAGATACAAAGTCCTATCTAACAATTTACAACGTTTCCACAAATGATTCTGGAATTTGGAGATGTAGCGTGGATAATAAAATAGGCCAACCTGCCAACACCACTGTTTATTTAATTGTCAAACGTAAGAGAATATTTGTTAATTTCATCGTATATATGTATCTTGAGTTTGATGGATGAGTTTGAGTATTTCCAGTTGAGAAATGTGTTGGTTTTGGGAAGATAAGATGTTGAAGTAGTAGTAGTACACCGTGTCAAGATTGAAACTGAATGGTTTTGCTCTGCAAATTTCAAAATGAAATATTTCTTTAATGGTTGCGAATTTCTTTTTGAAACTTTTCAGGTATGTTACCTAATATCTTGTGTGTCTTCCGTTGACTTTCATCATCTCCTCCACTCGGGTCTTAAAAGATTCAGCATATTTTGCCAAAGTTTCGACCGGAATATTTTTCCATTCCTTGATTATTCTTCGTTTTAAACTTACTAAATCCTTTGGTTTCGGAGATTTTTGAACCGCAGCTTTAAGAATAGGCCACAAATGTTCAATTGGATTTAGGTCCGGGGAATTTCCTGGCCATACCCCTTTTCCCCACAGCCGACAATCACGAGCCCTCAAAATGGCCATATTTTGGCGTTCAGAATGACACGGCGCCCCATCCTGCATAAAAGTGATTTTCTTTTTGTTGGGAAAAAGTTTCAAAGAGTCCATCGCTTTAAAATAAATGGGTAAAATTTTATCCCTGTAATATTTTGCATTGATATTTTGGCCTTGTTCTACAAAGTGAAGGGGCGTTACTCCACGGGAACAAAATCCTCCGGCAATCATCAGTTTTGCAGAGAATTTTGG
>JAQIXN010001465.1:0-18148 GCA_034698145.1 Proisotoma minuta
GTTCTGCGTTGAAATTTTTCAAAAATTCCCATTATTTTAGGAAATTTTATTTTTTTTTGGAAATAAAGCAAGTAAGCAAATGCAGCAGCTTTTTTCGATTTCTATTTCCAGCAAAAAAAGCGTTTTTTTGCTTTAAAGCAAAAACAGCAAAAGCATCTCAGCACAGCAGCCGAAAACACTGGTCTCCACTATTCATTAGTAAAAATAAAATTCCATTAAGGTCCATTCACAACATGCATTAAGCTTTTTAAGATGTAAAAATTAGTTAGTGTCATATCAAAACTCATGAAATTAATTTAACTGCATTATTCCAAAATTAATATTAGTATCAGTTGACCCCAAAAATGTTTGCCCACCCCACGGCCCCTGGGGTGCTACTACAGGGTCTAAAATTTGGAAGCAACTTCCACGCCGACTAAACTTGCCATTTGGAATAGTTGGCATTGACGACGGATGAAGAATGTAAGCTGAGGCTTTTGCGACACATTTGCTGGAGCCTTGGGCCTTGATTTCTAATTACTTTGAGGGACAAAAAGCTTTTCGCTTTTGGCTGATTAATAATGTTGGTTTGAAATGTTTTTTTGTTTATGGGTCCGCTATTTATGTTGTTTGTGCCAATGATTTAATGTGCATGAAATGTGAATCTCATCTCACGATCTCCGGAAAAATAAAAATCTTCCGCACTTCCTCACCTGCAGAGCAACGGAAGCTTTTATATTTTATAGGCTACGCTATAATACACAAAGTAAACTACACAGATTTCTGGCTTTGTCACGGTATTTGAGCTGGGGCTTAAAACCGTATTTTCACACATTTACTTCCTCCCCATGGATTTATTGCTTCCAAATAATTTCCATTCCTTTCCTACTGCCCTTCACTATTAATAGAGCAAGCTTACCTTTAAACTTTAAATTGGGGATTATTTAGACCTATTTCACTGCTATTTCATTTAATTGCTGTCATTCCCTAATCTTTATGTTTCATACGATACTGGAAACAAGGTCTGACCTATTTACGAGCATCTACGGATCAAATTCTTGGAATTTTCTCAGCTTAAAAGCTTCTTCTTGTGAGCTCAAAGGAAAGTTTGTTGTCAAAGGGGAAATTGGGTTTAAAGCTTATCTGAGGAAGAAAGCACCTGAGACTAAAGAGACAGAGCCAATTTGCTAAAATCCTTTCATACAACGACATAAATTTAATGATCAGCTCAATAAAGTAAAACAACTCACTCAAACCTCAAACTAATTGCATCTCTGCTTCTGAAACGTGCCAATTTATTTTGAAGCATACGTTTGCCTTTTTTACTCTTGACGTTCCTCTCTCCCTTTCTTTATGCTCCAATGACTCGTGTTTTAGCAACACAAAAACATTTGGAGTGTGGAAAGAATGAGACGAAAATTGCCATTTCCTAAAATTCGTTGACTCTTCTCCTCGTTTCTCAACCCAAAGTTTTTATTAAATTACGTGATATTAAATTGAATGAGGAAATTGAACTGTTCCTAAAGAAAATTCAGGATTCAATGATTTTGTGGTATTTTAATAGAACATGAGCTTGTGTGGTATTTCTAATTTGTATCGTTCCGATTATTTCCTGCCCAGGGATTTATTTGAATACGGAAATAGGAGATGGATGAGATGACCTGGAGCCTTTTGATAATTTGAATTTCAACTTTTACAATTCCCAAAAGACTACTTTTCTCTAATCTAATCATTACTCTAATAATTTCTCATGACTTTGCTTTCGTCCATTTCCATAATGAAATATGGAATCATTGGCTTTCCTTAGTTTGTCTCAAACCAAGTATAATAAAACTATTTCCCATCTCTCTTCCAAATCCATCCCAATTTAATTATTCAGCATTTGGAGAGAGACTGATTAAATTTTGGTGGCTGGCATAACATTTGCCATCTACTTTGGATACAAGTGAAAGCCCTTCACACACCGCAACAAATAAACCGCAAACAGGGAAAACGAATTGCATCAGGACACAAAAGAGGCTTACAAAGGATTTAAATAATGATCGATTTAATAATGAGTTAAATCAATTGAGGGATGCGCTATCACGTATGTCTTATATAATAGGAAATAATGCCTGCTAAATAATTCTCCCTAATGAGGCCTAAACTGGAAATTGATAACACTATTATATTTTGATAATCGGATACCAAACAAAGCATCTTTTACTTTTTATGACGCAGTTTCTATTGTTAACCAATGATTAATTCAGGAAATTAAAAGTTTTCTTTTCCTAGTTGAAATCCAAGTTTTCTTTTGTAATACAATTTCATGTAATACGTACATACTTGTGTACTATATATTTATTCTATATTTTATTGGGCTTCGGAGTCCGAATTTCGGACGTTGCTTTTATTTAGTTTTATAGCGTAATGGCACGAATGGATGAAGGATGAGTTGGGCTGGTATTGTGTGATACATTAACTTAATCCATTATAACATTGTTAAAACTTTGTTCATAATGCAGAAGCCGAAACAAATGTTGGAAGCTTTACTTTCAGATAATAAAACTTCACGTCTCAAAGAGAAAGTTTGAGAGGACACATTTATATGATATCTATTATATAACCATTCTTATGAATGTCCCCTTTCCACTGCAATTAATGGAAGAAAACAATTTCCTCCAGTGATTCCCTTGGTTTCTGATATATTTTTTGTGTCAACTTGTTTTTGTTTCTATACAATTTATTGGGCTGCATTGCCGAGTTTTCTTGCCCAAAGCTAGTTTATATATAGCTTTTGATATTTGATCTGAAGAATTGGACTGAGCTGTAATTATCCATTCAGAGTTGAGCCAACAACTGAAGTACAAGTCTGTGTGTGTCGTGTGAGGTGGGATTTGGTGGAATTTGGTGGAAATGGGATGAAATGGAAACCTGTCAAATGCATTCCATCAATCCGGCTAAACTATTGACTTGGACTTAACTTTTGTTGACCACCTGAACTCAAACGGCCACATAAATAACACACAAAGCCAACTGGAATTGACTCCAGTTAACTTTCTCTTCTTGTATGTTATTCACTCCTTTTGCCTTGATTCAAACACTTGCTTTTACAAATAATATCAAATGTCAGCCAATGTAAATTTCAAACAACATAAACCACAAAAGAGTTGTCAATTGCATTATTTGCGGAATTGAGCAATTGAGTCTTTGTTCAACTGAGAAAAAAAAGAGAGAAAGCTGAAAGAAAAGGACTAAAAAAAATCGTAATAATCCCTTCCTTCACATAATTAGAATTGAAATGAAACAATTTTCTTTTATCACTCATCCATCTCTTTGGAGACTAAATTGGACGAGTTAATATAATACTTGCCTCCATTCCAACTCAATCCTTAATGGAATACGCCAAACAAATATTTGGGATGGAACTATAAACTTTCCTTTGCAAGGGAAGACTATGCAAATATTTATGGAGTTCTTGAAGCATTTAAGGAAAGTAAATATGGAGGATGATGCGGGCGATCAGCAACACATTTTCAATTTCACATCTGTCTAATAATAATTCAGATGAATGTAAAGGAGCTGCTCTTTCGTGACATCTCATCATCATTATAATATTGTCTGAGATGGAGAAGAATATTGATTAAGCTTTACCCACTCCATAATCCTTCCTTTCACTCTCCTTCCTCCTTTGGAAACAGTGATAAATGCTCAGGATTATGATTGATGAAGACTAGCCCTAATTTCTCTGGATTATGAATTTCTTTTTATGGGAAATGAGAAAATCATAAAACTTGTCCATTCATATTTACTCAAAAGAAATAATTGAGTGGTATGAATGAATGTGGAGCACCAACTCCCACACAAACAAAGCATGTAAATGAAGGATGAGTGAAAGAGTGGACAGGGGAAGAGTTGATGGTCTTCTTCCACAAAGTCTCATTATGCGCTCCCACAAACGAAATCCAGTCTAAGTTTTCCACAGAAATAAGATCTGAAGAGGCCTCAAATGTCTTTCTCTCCAAAGGGGAAAGTGTACGTGTATATCTAAATGAGTCATAGGATAGAGAAACTGTTTACATTTCAACTTAACTTTCCTCGTTATATGGGATATACCACTTTTGATACATGGAGTAACATTGGCCAAAGTGTATGCCGGCTGGCTTCGGTGGTCTCGAGGAGAAGGGTCTATGCCCAATGCCGAAGGGTTCCTTATAACTTTCCCACTCTCACTTTCCTCCGTCCGTTGGCTGGCTGACATGGCCATGTGTTCCCTCAAAAGAAGTGGAAAAGAATGGAAATTTCCGAGAAAAGAGGCAGTTGTGGGGATGGGAAAGTTGGGCATGCAGTTTGGGAATTATGTAACGTATTCTTCACACGTTGTTGGATTAAAATTGGTGAAGGAACGTGGATGCTCCCTCCCCCAACTTTAACTTTCCACAGTAGTTAGGTTATCCCATCCACAGCCTTCCTTCTTCCTCTTACTTTCCCAAGCATTGTACGGAGAGTGGATTGGTTTACAGCCTTTTCTTCTCTATATTTCCCCCAGTGCCTCTCTTATACCCAGCACTCGTCGGACAGAAGGAGGGGAGAAAGCACCTCCGCACGCTAACAAACATACAAACATCTTCTCCAGTCCCAGTCCACAATTTACACAATTCACAACAATTTATGGCCCCCCACACTGTGCAGGAGATATAATCCCCATTTAACAAAATAACATACTAATTCCCTTTTGCTTTATTTTGAGTGGTGAATCCTTTATTTAATTTCACTTATCGGTATTTTCATTCCACTTCTCAAAACATTTGTCCCATCAAAAAGAAGAAGAGGATAAAGGTAAGAGGATTCATGTTGAATTACGCTGATCAAAGGAAAGCAATGCTTTGAAAATATTTCCTCGCAATTCAATCGTTTCACTTTCATCTTGTATTTTCATATATAGAGAGAGGATTAAGTTAATTTCATTTCAGTTCCGAGAAAAGTAAATAGTTTAAAAGAGAAGTTCAGTTGAACCCACACAGAAATGTGTTTTGCTATTATCCTCTAATTCCACTTTAGATATAGAATATAATTTAATACAATCAAATAGTGATACTTTCAATTTGCATTACTCTATTTGCAAAATTGAGTACATAAATTTTAAATGATATTTCATTCAGATAGAATGGGAAAAGCATTTTCCGAGGTAAATATATGTGCTTACATGTCGGAGAAAGCAAACATATTAAATGGAGGCTAGAACTGAATACAATGGAATAAAATGCATACAGTTGCTGGCATTTGATGGATGAAAGGGAAAGTAGTGAAAGTAGGAGAGGCGGAGGATAATTGGAATTGGAATTAGGGCAGTCAACTAATAAAATAAATCACACTAATTCATACAAATCTGCATTTACCTCACTCGTTCATCAAGGAGCTTATACTTACACGCTCCACATTTATTCTCCTTTAATCTCCATGTGTTTTAAGCAGCATCTATTTCCCTTTATGCAAAGTTTGTAAAGCTAAATTTATCAATTTCAAAACTTTTTAATAAATGGGGTAAACTGATAGCTTATTTTCCCATTTGCTTGATAAATAAGAGGCTGTCTTCGTCTTAACTTTGTTTGTCTCGTATCAAATATCATCTTTCTCATTACATTAACAAAGACGAAGCCTTATTTCTTGAGAACAATGGTCATATTTGGATAATGGCTTATTATTTTCCCCGTCCTCAGGTATTTTTGGCTTAATATATATGCCCAGACTGTTTACTACTTATTTTGTTTTTATTGTATTTTATATATGGACAAATGAGGGAGATATTAATCAGCCTTGACATGAAAGGCACACTTTACTTTTGTTGTTCTCATTCTTAAGTATTGTCCCCATCTTGATTACTTTCCTTATGCTCTTATTACTCAAAATAAAATTACTTACGTGACACGACTTTACCTCATGAAATAGCCAATATATAGAAAAACACTCTGCAAAATAACCTTCAAACTTCACTCAAAGTCTTAGGACAAAATTGGGGGCTTAAATGTGATTTATGAACAGTTGGCTGGAAATGAACAATCAATTATGAAAGCGCAGAGTTTGTTTCACATGTCGCTTCCAAATGGAAATGTTTTAAAAAGTACTTATATAATAGTTATATTCCATATTTCAATGAGAAAATTAATTAATTTAACAAGTTGGATCTGGATCCAACTCTCAAATACTCAAATCGAGAGTCTCATACTCAATTGTCAAGCTAAAACGTATTTGGGGCGGACTGAGACAAAAGTTTGACGTTTACCTTCTTTGCAATCTTTTTGTCTTTTCATTCTTTGCACGCCCACATTTAAAATTCCTGCTACCTTGACTTTTATTAGGTGAAATGAAATTCCGATCGAGATTTTTTAAGTTTAAATTGGATAGGAAATGTTTGAAATTGATTGGAGGAAGAGGCTACAAAAGTCCCAATCAATTGTTCGCCCTTCAAGGCATAATCAGACAAAGAAAGCTGAAGGGAAACTAAACCAACTCTTTTTTCATCTTGCCCAAAAAGACTCAAATTGTATCTATACATATCTATACATACATACATTTGTATGTAGAAAGAAACTCTTTTATATTTCATTTCTTTTCCCCTCAATCAAGAGTTGGAGCTCCTCGTTACGACTTTTCCAAGTTTTTGCTGCTTGAATTGAAAATGAATATTTTTCAAAGATAATAAAACTTTGAAGCATCCTTTTACTTGATGGGACACAATAACACACAACCATCCAACATCTTTCTGTTCCTTTTACAAAAAAAAAGTTTGCACAAGCCTGGCTTTTGGATTTTTTTTCAAGGAAAAAGTTTCTGCGGAGAAATTAGAGTAATAAAATAAAATCCTAGTTGACAAAATGTTTAAAGTTTTCATCCCAATTTAACTAAGAATTGAGAGTTAGTGTAGCATGAATTTTCAAAGTTTAAAACTTTCTCTGCGGTAAATAGGGAATTGAGGTTATGTACGTAGAAAGGAGAAATCTGAATGTGAGCTGCTGAAGGATCGTTTGTCTTTAACAGTTTAAGGGTCAAATATCACACAACCACACCTTTGCTTTGGCCAAACTAAAGTTAACCCAGACATGCCTCCATTATTCCCCCGGGAATTCCCCTTTTTTCCTACCTTAGCACAATTTAGAGAAGGAAAGAGCCACAGCTCATTTATAAACTTGATACAATGCACGAAAGGATCGTTCACGCAATAAAAGCTTTCTCTTCAAAAGGAAAGATTAAAGGGAATTTTAATGCATTTATTTTGCAATTTGAAGAAGCCTTATTAAATGAGGGTGAAAGTGAGACTGTGACCTCAATCCAATTACATACATAAAGCTGGATAGATTGGCTTGGAAAAAGGACAATTCGAGACATTTGCTTATACGATGTCTGCCATTTGTTTATGTTTATGACGAGTGTGAGGATATGCAAAGAAAAGGAGAAGAAAAGAAAGTAAGCAGGATTCTTTACCACCGTTTTTGTCTTATCCTTTGGTAAATATTTAATGAGATTATCTCGATCCCATTTCACCTGTTACTAGCCATGTCTATATTGTATGTAAGTATAAGCATCTGCATAGTTAAGTGAATGTCACCCTGAAGCTACAAGGAATTGGGAGAGGGGCCATTAGGGAGGAATATTACTCCATAAACAAATGGCTGTGTGTGTTTTGAACAAAGCGGACAGGACACAAACGAACGAAGGGTGTCATGTCATGGAATGTCATGTCAAAAGAAAATTAGACAGATATTTGCTCTACATAATTCCTTTGCCAACTCTCTTTCTCTCTGTTTATTTTATTCCCAGCTTTCTTTTCTCCCAATTCGATATCTTGCAAAGACAAGCTGACGAAAAAAATTGAAATTCATTTCTAGAATAAAAATAAAGAAGAGCATCTGGAGAAACTCACATTTAAATCTCTCGATATTCCAACAGAGTATTTTAATTAGCTATTGAATAATCCAACATGCACGAGCTGTCGAATGCCTCGAGTGGAATAATGTAAAAGTCAAATAGTTGAAACTGAAGGGAGTGTTAGTGGTAAGTGCCACTGTTCAAAATTGGAAACAGAAAATCATTCGTGGTTGGTTAAAAGAGGACATGAGATGGAGGGAATTGAGGAGATGTTTCCCTAGATCGACATCCATTAATTAGTGAATGCTCCTTGTTTTGGTTTGTCTTTGTAAAAGTATCACTGCTCGGCTTTGTTACAAACTTGCGGTGATTTCTGAAAACTGTCCACACCACAAGCAATAGAAGCAGAGCTCATTATCCTAATTGCTAATTGCTTGTCTATCCACCCAAATACTGAAATACGTACTACAAATATTTGATTAATCTTTTGTATTCCCATGGCTAAAGCCTTCTCTCTGGATATTTTGATTTTAACAGCATACAATTATTTCATCAAGCTTAAGGAAGATAAACTTGGCATATGCGATTATAGATTGAGTTAACAAGGGGCAAATTACATTAGTTTACATCTAGAAACTTGTGAGAATTTGTCACTGGGCCAAGAGAAAGGAGGCTTTCATGTCTTAAAAGGAAATGTCCAAAACAGTTCTCTTCAAAAATACTTGCTTTGTTCAGATTTCTTTTCCAAAAAAGTCAAACACTATACATTTTTGTGAGGTGAATAATTGGAATGGAAATTTTGCCATTTTCCATCTTTTTTTTTCTCTTGTCACAAAGAATTTCTGAGAAAGAAGCCTTTTCAGAATTAATTAGTTTTATATTTCCTATTCACCGAACATATTTTTAATCTAATTTTAATATCGACTACAAAGCACCTTCCCAATCCGCTTTTCTTTCTGTCAAGAATTAGAATCTAATTGAAAAAATTTTCATCTTCCCTTCGTTCACTTGGGATAAGCCATATAAATTATTCCTCCACATTTTGTGGAATGGCGTGTTGGCCAAATCTCTCTCCTTTCTCCTACATCACGTTATGATGATGATGATGTAAAAAGAACATAAAGTTTTGAAAAGATTTTTAAATTTTGGATTCAGTCTGCGTCCCTTACTTCATGTCTTCATTCGGGATTCAGTCAGCTAGGAAAATAAACTACGACTTCAGTTTATCAGCACCACATTAGAAAAGAATAGAGCTAAACAAACCAAACAAAAAATTTGAGCCATGTCTTATAAAAGCCTTGAGAGGCGTGATGAGATTTCAAGTAGGTATCCCGAAAGATACTCAACCACACCCCAAATTGCTCAAGACTTTGCTGTATCACTTCCCCCCATTTGATTTCAGCAGTTCTAATTTCTTTTATAGCCTTTGGCTTCTATCCCCATATAAATAGGTAGACTTTCATATAATCACTTATGAATGATCTCTTTGTTTGAACATTAACTGTTTTTCCCCAGTTTCCCCACAAGTGTTGGTTAATTGAGGTGGAAGAAAGCAATAAGAGTCATTCAAGTTTAATTGCCTCGCCTCTCTTCGTGGACGAGTTCAAAGGGAAAGCGAAAGAATTTCATTTCATTTCATGACGCCAAGTGGAAGTGCGTGGGTTGAAGAATTAGTTAGGAATTGCTAGCTCTCAATATTTAAGGAGAAAGTTGTTGTAGCACAATTTAACCAAACATTTTTCATCTTGTTCTTTCCAGGTCACCTGTGGGAAGAGAAATTAGAGAAGATGATTGCAAAATTCTTCCCTAGACTCGCAACTGATACTCTGCCATTTGTTGGGAAAATACATTAAATGAAGCCAATTTAATGGAAGATAAGGGCAAGAGGGTAAAAATGTAATGCATCACATTCCACCAACTGCCCCATATGTATAATAGACAAATCATCTATGAATTTTTCCGTTGGGGAAAATGTCATTAAACTTTAAGCCAAAATGGGAAACCTGAGTCTGTTGACGCGGTCAGTGATGATGCGTAAACTCCGAAGACTTCGGGTTACAGCCATATTTTACACTTGTATTGGCTTGTGTGCAATCCTTCTTTTGGTGAACTTTAATGAAGATGTTAAACGACTTTTGCAACAATCTTCATATTCTTCGGGGCCACATCTGCCAATTCCGCAACAACAACAGCAACAAACTTCTTTATCTGGCCCCGGGAGTACGCATCATTACAAGGAAAACTTTCCAAGGAAGAAAATCCAGGAATTCCAAGAAATTGATTTGGAAGACAACGAACTCAAAATTGACTCGGCTGCCACAACTTTGCTTACAACATCACCATCACCTGTAACTGAAAATGACCATTCCGACCGACCGTGGTACATGTGGGGTGGGAGGAAATATCCAACACTAGCCTCTGGGGTCCCCTTCACATCTGTAGATGATGCCAGGTTGTGGTACGAGGACAATTTGAACAATGACCGAGTCTTAGATCAACTCATGTTTTGGATAGACGACCCTGTAAACAATCCGAATTATAGTTTGTGGTATGATGCTGCAGGCTTGACCAGCACGCCATCTAGCGAGCAATACGCACAAAGGCAGGGTGAAGCGTCTCTCGTCCCCAGTACCCGCTTCGGTGAAGACACAACTAGTCGAAAACAACAAGAAAAGTATTTGTCTCGAATTGCCCAAGCTACAGGGTCTGTTCAGATTTCAGCCCCCTCTAACGAGACAGGGTTGAAAATATTGCCCCCTGGTGGGGGGCGGATGGGAAAGCTGAAGACTATTTTGCTGTATTATGGTCTGGGAATGAGTTGGGGCCCCCAAGTCGTCTCAGGAAGGAGCTTGTTCATCCAGCAAAAATGTCCGGTGAACGCATGTCGACTGACGGGAAACAGGGCTTACATGGCGAAATCTGATATCGTCTTGTTCAAAGATGTTTTCATGAATCCGAAAGTGAGACGCAGTCCTAGTCAATTATGGGTCATGTACATGTTGGAATGTCCGCTAAACACGCAGAATTTCGTGGATAAAAACGTCTTCAACTTGACGGCAACCTATCGACATGATTCAGATATCGTGACGCCGTATGAAAAGTGGGTTTATTACGACGAAGGGGTGAAGACACTGAAACAAGGTGAGACGAACAAAGTAGTAAAAGTTTTATGCGTGTTCCTTGACTGAGTAATGAATGCATAACAAAATAGAACAAGTTGATTGTTGAGATTAAGTTGTTTCCTTTTTGGTGGTGGATAAGTAAAGTGAAAGTTTTACGCGAGTCCATTCCAGAAATTCTGCTTCCGACATTTTACGTCTAGATTGGAATTTGTTATGTTATGTTATGTCTTGCGATATTTCCTGTCCTTGTCCCTTTTTTCAAGACACAGAGGGAAAATAATCATTTTCACTTTGCTCTCTTTCTCTCTTGAAAACAAGAGGAATTTTAGTTTAAGACAAGTAAGAGAAAGTTGGGATAAGGTGACAAACTTCCTTCCGCTTCTTGTCTTGTCATTTGATGCTTACATTTATAGGGCTTCAAATTTCTTACTTTTCTCTTTTGGGAAGAAAGTGGAAAGTGGTGATGACATCTTGCGAGTTTCCTCTTTTTTGGACACCCTGGGGAATTTCCCCCATTTTTTCCACTAATGTGTCTCATTCCAGAGACAAGAGCAGCCAACTTTCATTACATCTCCTGTAGCATCAAATTAAAGATAATGGCGTCCAGACCAGACCAAAGCCAGGGACAAAATTATGGTCCAATTTTCTTGGTTTGGACAAACACAAAGGGCAGTGGTGTGATGGCTGTTATTGTAATTACCTCCTTCAAATAAATTCCTTTGAAAGTCTCGTATGTTGTTTAGAAGACGAGGGAGGAGAAAATTAATTTCCCCAACCACCATCACTTTCTATTCTACTTTCTAGTGAAAACAGGATTGAAAAAAATTATACCCAATTTGCATGCACTAACCGCAGAATCACAGGAAAAAAGAAAAATTACATATCTTATTCTTAAACTGCAAAACTTTCAAAAAATTTATAAACATTTCTATTGAAATAAATTCAAAAGTGAAAGTTGTTGTTTGTTTGTTTGCATTTAATCTGTCTGATATAGAAAATGTTTCTTAAGATTGCTTTCTAAATATTTGCAGATATAGATTATTCTGCTGGGAAGACGAAGAAGGTGGCTTGGTTCGTATCAAACTGCGTGGCTAAAAACAATCGTTTGGATTACGCTCGGGAGCTTTCCAAGTACATCCAAGTGGACATTTACGGCGCCTGTGGCACTCACTCCTGCTCCAGAGCAAACGCCAAACAATGCTTCGATCTCTTGGCGAAAAACTACAAATTCTATCTCGCATTTGAAAATTCCAATTGTCGGGACTACATCTCGGAAAAATTCTTTGTTAATGGACTTGGGTAAGTTTTTTTTAATAAAAAGGCTTTTATAAATAAGGCTTTAGTTATCGCTTCAAAGAGTAGTCATATTGAGCAGCGCTTTCGTTTTATCCCTTGACTAACTCAAGTGTGGAATTGACAATGAGAAAATCTCAATTTTGAAAGTTGTCTGTTTGTGGGATGGAGCAGATGTTGGCGTCGTGGTGATGCAAAATTTATCCTGAAAGTTGGGAGCTTTTATAAGAAATCCAATCTTACTCAACTTCTCCCACCACCAATAAATCAATCCCAATGTTTGTTTGGTTGCGAATAAATTTAACTTTTATTTGCTAGATGTTAGATAGTTGAGTAAGTCCCAAATTCAGTTACTGATTGAGTCAAGTGACAAATCCAATCTATAAACTGACTGAACGAACAACTCAAAGTAAGCAGATAAATAGATTATATATAAGTAAGGAGAAAGTAACCAAAAGTTTTGAGCCGCAAAGGAAAAGCTCCTAATTCATTAAAGAAGCAGCTCCTCAAAAGACATGCCGCATTCATTTAATAAGCGGCTTTTGAATTTAAGCCGATAGTCTCCTCATCCTTTGTACATTAAGGGCTTTTGAGAATAAGTCACAAGCCTTAAACTGAATGGAGGACGGAGAAAAGCCAAGACGTGTTCAAGTGGCCACTTTCTCTGCATTAATAACACTCTGCAATCTTTTGAGGACTAAACAAGAGGAGGATTTGAGTTGGAGAGGAGGATTTCAAATGAGTTTGACGAGTCCCAATACCAATGTGTGCCAAATATATTGCTTTGCTTTCATCCCATCCGGATTTTCTCCATCATGATATTTCACATTCCTTGGAATGATTTCTCTTGATCTTAATGGAAATTTTGAGCCATTTTTGATCCAGTGGAAGAGGGTACTTTTACCATTAGAATTTGAAATGGCACTTTGCTAAGGAAACGATCAGCCAAAGATTGGTTGGCATGAATGATAACAATGGCAATAATCGTTATCTCCTCAATCCAACTCTATTTTCACCACTAAAATTTTATTCCCTTGCTCTATATTGACTATTCCACATGAGTTAAATTGATATTGATGTAATGTCCTACTTATCCACATCCTATAAACAACAATACAAAATATTGTGCTCCCGTCCCCATCACATCTTGAGCGGAAAAGGCAGTAGAGCAATAAATCCCGAGATTAAAATGTGTTTCGTTCAACATAAAACCTTGTGTCAGTCTGTCAGTAGCCTTCTAAGAAATTTGCATTATTGCTCTCTCTTTAATCTTTTTTCTTCGATATACAAAGTTTTTCTTTTAAAAAACAAGCAAAGTCTGTTTTCCAGGAATATCAAAGCTTAAATTTTGCCTGTAAACTCAAGTGCTTATCCCAAATCCTAAGCTCTTTCTGGGGATAACAAGAAATCAAAGTTGAGTTGAAAGACACTGAAAGCCCCCTGGAACTTTCGCCTCTAAAGTAAATGGAATGGAAGCGTGATAAACATGCAAGGAACGCGTGGCTGATGTTTAACGCCATTTATTTATCGATGTAGTACAAGTTGATGTCAAAGCAGATTTAGGAAGGGCCGTCCAAATTTGATATTTTACGAAATGCTTCGTAATTGGAGAAAGCAGGAGCTAAAAGCTTTGCACTTTATGAAGCCACCACATTTTGCTCACCACATTCCCTAAGCCCTACTAATACCAATAGTCTAATACTAATGTACTTTGTTTCTTGGAAGTAAGTGGGACATGGCAACTAATAATGGCCGACTCCATGGTAGCTGAATATTTTATATGAAATTGGTTTCTAGTGTAGTCATGCATAAGGCCGCATTAGCATAATTAGGAAATCACTTCTGCCCTCATTAATTACGCTTTGGTTGACCGTTTTCAAGAGAGAGAACTAAATCCTTGTTTTCTTTGCAGAAATAACGTACTTCCCATCGTGATGGGAGCTCATCCTGACGACTATAAGCGAGTCGCTCCCTTAAAATCATATATCCATGTTGATGACTTTCCATCCCCCAAAGAACTTGCTGATTATCTGTATCTTTTGGACGGAAACAATGAGCTGTACAACGAATATTTCCAGTGGAAGGGCACCGGAGAATTTATAAACACCCACTTTTTCTGCAGACTTTGTGCGATGGCTCACTACGCGGAGAAAAGTGAACGGAAGCCGAGATATTACAAAGACTTTAACAAGTGGTGGCGTGGTCCGAATGTCTGCACCCGAAGATCTTGGCGGGGACAACCAGACATCTTCTCCAAACAATATTCCGAACGCCCAACTGCGGATGGCTACTAAACATTTACAACAAAAATTAAATGTATCATTTTTCATTGTCAATTACTTTGTTGAATTGTAATTTATATTGCTGCAGTAGCTTTTTGTTATGTTTGATATTTTGTTAAATTTGTTTGTTGATGTCTGAAACAGTTTAGCTTTAAATGTCATTAATACTCAATTATATAACGAATTTGACATATATCAATTAATTCATTAATATATATATATTCATTAGACTGCAATGTATCTGTAGAAGTTGTGAGGATGATGAATGACTGCGAGATTGTTACTTGACCACCGCATGCAAATTATATACATTCCTAATTATGACATTGTTGTTCAATTACAAAGATCTGACGTAATTTTGTTACATTCTTAAGAAATTGAATCAGACTGCTTTCTCTACACCTTGTTGAGATTATTATTTCCAATTTAAGCTCAATCATTTACCAAAAAGAAGCACATTATTTTTAGTTGTTTGGAATGTGGAAACGAATAGATCTGTGCTACATTATTTATTAAATAGCTATATACTTAAATTATATATATGATAGTATTTAGTTAAGCATAGTTTTACTTATCGTACTGGGGAGAGGAGGGTGTAGTACAATGTGAATCTTTGTAAAGTTATATATCTGTGATACATGTCAACAATAGTCAGTCAGTCAATTAATGTAATTATCCATAAGTACTCCTAAACAATAGAACAAAGTTACCATTAAGTTATCAAACCTTCACTCGTTCAATCATTTCAAAGAGCTGTATATAACATTAAGTTATTATACTTTTTGCATTACCTGTGAAATTTTACCATTTTTTATTTAAAGTTGAATACCATTCCTATTATATATTAACTAAGGTATTTATGATATGATATGATAAGTTATTAATACTTGGGATAAGCTAACTCTAAGATAGGCTAAGGTCTAGGTTACTGCCTGCGAAAGCGGCCATCACTTGAAAAACAATGCATTCTGTACATAGTAGGATACTAGGATACTCGAAAATAGATATATGTACTTATATAGACGTAAATAGTTTTAAATAATTTATTCGGCTTATTCTATTACATAAATTATACTCCAACAATATCAACTGTAATCATTGTTGTAATAAAAAATAATCTGCTTCTTTTCATCCATTTATGATGCATTTATTGGTTTTCATGTTAAAAGCATCGCCATAATTTCACTTGATAAAAGTATTTTATTTATATTTCAAGCCATCTCACTTAGAGCCTTTCACTTGCAAATTGTGCTCTCAAAAGTTCCCTTGAATCCAAATGTTGAATACGCATCTTTTATCAGAACATTTTGGAGGCATCTTTCAGTCTCCAGTTTGTTTCAAGAATTTTGGCTACAAACAAGGAAAATCTCATGGCTCACTTTAAAACTTCCATTAATTATTGAATGCGTTTAATTTTTACATAATGATTCAGAACTTAAATTTATGTTTCAGAGCAGTGCAATGTGGAGTTGTCAACTAATAAGCGTATTCCATGACGTGCCCTAAAATTCACAGACCCTAGTAGAATAATTAATTATATGGGACCGACTGTAAAAAATATATGAAATGAATGTAGCCTTTTTTTAAAGTATCTAAATTAACAATTAGTTATGTGTAACTTTTTTAAATGTGTGCTAAATTTTGGCCAAACAATTGTATTTATTTATTGATATACTGATTTTTCAACATATTGAACATTAGCACAGATAAATTTAAATTGTGATTTCTAGGATTGATCAAAAAATTCTTTTAATTGTTCTTTAACATCTCTTTCCATATTACAAACATTCAAATTTATATTAAATCAAATTGTCCAATTCAATTACTAACGAGGGCGAAGTGAGTAATATTTCAGGAAATAATAAGGGCCGCTCCACCGAACTTGTGGACATGATTAGTGTTGAAGTTTGGAAGAACCAAAAACCTTCCACCCAAATTCACCTGTCGTTCACACCCCTTACTTTTTACTTTCCAATCAAAATCCTTATCGCCCTCTTTGTACATAAATTCGGGGAAAAATTTGCTCCAAAAGCCCTTCAATTCTGTTTCAGTTTTTGTGTACACATAAATCTGAGCGAATTCTAACATTGGGCAAATTGCAGAATATTCATTTAAATCTTTACTCCTACCAAAACCAAAGGTGGCGTCAAAACCGCCCCATCGAAAGCAGATTAACAGTTTCTTCAGCTTGGAAAAAGATGAAGGAAATTTAAACTGGACTTTGGCTCGGGCCCCTTCCCTCCAACTCCAGGAACAAACACACGAGAAAATCTCTTCCCAATGAGTAACATCCTTTAGCATCAGACTGCGCAGGCTGTCCTTATTTTTCTCCAAAAGTTGTTCAAGAGCGGTCGCCACGGCGCGAGTCGCGTCGTGAGGGCTACTCCAACATAGATCCAGAGCTTCCCACGTTTGGGGGAAAGCTGCAAGTCTCTCCGCTTCAGACGGCAAAAGAGAAATCCTGACGGCTAAAGAGCGCAGGTTTGGCGCCAAATTCCAATTCCTATGAATTGTCCCATCATCCTTTGTAATTTGGAGGGGGGAAAGGACAAAGGAAAAGTTTCCATTATCTCCCAATTGGCTAAGAACAAGATGTTCGATACGGGGGGTAGCTGCGAAAAGTTCTGGGGCAATTCGAAGGATGTCATAGTTCATGTTGGCCAAGACAAGGGTACGAAGGACAGGGAACTGGCCGTTGGACTCAATTCGGGGACGGAAGAGAGTGCCGAAGTTGAAGTTTTGTGGCGCCAACTCCAAAATCTCCAGGGATGGCGACAGATGTTGGAGGATGTCGTTAAAAGTTGTTTCTTCCTTCAACTCTAGGTTGGCTTCAGAATCACAATGGATTTTAAGGACTTTTAGTTTCCCTTCCATCCCCTTTGTATCGTTTGTAAAGGAGTGGAGGGACTCCAAACTTCTTTTCCCTGGCTTTAGGATAACGGAGTATCGGTGGGTAAATAGCCCGGAGACGGCTTGAAGCCAAAAGCTGCTCACCTCGCGGAGGGATGCGAGAGTGGCGAAATCACAGAAGTTGGCTATTGACCGTAATACCTGAAAGTTTAAAAGAATTATGAATTGCTGGTTGATCTCAAGCCCTTAAGGACCAAGCTCCCAAATCCTGCTCGGATAAAAATATATTGCAACAGGATTTTTCCCTGAGCCTTGATGTTGTCACTTGTAAATGCTGACCACGAAAGCCTTTGACGACATGATTTGACAATTACAAATATAATTATAAAGCAAAGTAACTTGACCTCAAAGTGAGCTCAAATCACTGGGTTAAACTGTTTGAGAGTTACCATGGAAACAGACTGATCTATTAGGCTAATTAATTGTGGCAACTTACTACTGCATTAAAGGCAATTTTGGATGCTGGGCTTTCCTCTTCTTCTCCGACCTGGTTATCAAAAATCTAATATTTAAAAGTCCAAATTGTAAAGATTTTAAATTTACGTAAAACGAGTCCATGTCGTGTTCAAAAAATTGAGAGAGCAACGTTTCAATGCTTCGTGTTCAAAATTCTGGCATAGAATGCATTTAACAAAACCTTTTAAAAGGACCTTTTACAAAAATATTTTTCTCGGAATGGAAAGGATTAAATCTTTAAATAAATGCTCCTAAAATAGA
>JAQIXN010001466.1:0-18143 GCA_034698145.1 Proisotoma minuta
AAAGAAATCGGCATTTCAATTACATGAGCTTTAATTTTAGGGGGAGTGGTTTTTGGAGGGGGTGGTTGATAATTTTTAACCTCCAATATTTAAAACTAAGATTTATCTAAGTGTAATCGGCGTTTGTGTATAAAATGTGTGGACACCAGACTTAACAAAGATCTGGTTATCTTCAGTTGGGTGTGGTCAGCAGTGGAGGTGGTTCTGAGAGTTTCCGAAGCACTTATTGTGTTGGCCAAGGTGAGTCCTTTCCAACGATATCTCACTCGACATGGTTCGAATGATATTTGTCAAATTTAAATTTCTAGGGGGTGTGCCACCCCCACTTTCAAACTTTAAAATAAGCTTTTTTAACGTTGTGAGGTAATAAACATTAGTTCAGCACTAAACGTAAAGTGAAACCTTAAAAAACTCGAAAAAAACACAATGTTTTATCAATATATCAAAGGGGGTGTGGCTGTGGGTGTGGTAAGCATTTTAAAATTATCCCAAATTTCAATAGCTTTCCAACGATACCAAGTCTGCGGAAATGCAACAACAATTGCCGGAGTTATTGGGTCAGTTGAAAGGACGGGTTGTAATCTATAAGTTAGAGCCAAAGGGACAGTAAGTAATGATATATTAATTGATAGCTCTATTATTCAGGATTTGGGTAATCAAACCGTTTAATAAATATGATCACATTACTGGGTCGGGCTATATGAAGTTGCACTGGAAGTTTTTCATCTATAAAGCCGACACCGGGAGGATAAAACAGTTTATGCTCGTTATGAAATACAATAAATATCCATTAGCCCACTCCCAAGTTATTTGCGTTGCACAGTACAATTGCTTCATTCATAAAAAGTTTCTTTTGTCGAAGGGAACAAAAGTTTTGTTTCCAAGACGAAGACACACGAGTTTATGTTTTATAAAACCCAGACAGCTTTACATAATTCTAAATTTATATTTAATGCCTCAGTCTAAAAAACAGATTATAAAACATGGGTCGCCGAATCATCTTGTTCTTTCAACTCTTCTTAATTTATTTAAGACAAGGAAATTTTTTGAATAATAATCAAGACATTTACGAGCTTTTCCAAAGTCCACTAAAACAATTAGATCAATCACAGTTACCTCGTGTAATTTTCTCAAAAAATCCCCAAATAAGACACAAATACCTTGTTTCATCCCCTCAAACAATTGCAATTAGTCTTGGTTTCCGTAGCTGCTCCCTATTTTCAAGAATTGGACTCCTTCCCCGACTTTGTTTAAATATTAATAGCCCAAAAGTTGTAAGCCCTTGTATCCGGCGACATCGTGACATTTTCGAAAATAGGGATATTCCATCCGGGGACAACTTTTTGAAAAATTCTCGGTCCATCCTCCTCGACTATTATACCCAACATGATAATGTTGTTGATCGGGTACAAAATGCTAAAAATCGGCATCAAATGGCACTTAAGGTTATGCTCGAAAAACTAAATGGAACATTGGATTGTATCCCAATAAATAAAAGAGTGGTTTGGGAAGAGCGGGATATTGAATTTGGAATTAGTTCAAATTCTGAGCAATTGCCAAGACTGCGGTATTGTGAGTTGGTGCATTCTAGGGAAAATTTTGAAGTAAAGTTTGCTTGGGGCAGGACGAGGAATTTGGGGAAAATTGGCAGCGAATTGATTCAACCTATTGGATGGAGAATTGGGCTGGTTACGATTGCGGTGGTATTAAAGATCTCAGTTTTGATGAGATTGTTCTTCAAAAAGTCTGCGAAAAGATCCATCGTAGCGTTGACATGCGTCTTTGTGGATCAATTTGATGGGCAATTTTTTAGTAGAATGGAAAATACCAGCGAACGGAAACCAGAAGCTGCTTTTTATTTAGAAATTGGAGGTAATTCGACAAATATGACATAACATGACAGATATGACTTGACATGTCAAATATGACATAAGTATCTGACATTAAATTCGGGACATCACGTATATTTTATATACTACATAACTCATAACCCAGTACATAACTCAAAAACCTTTTTAAACTGTTTTTTCTAGATCACATTCCTTAAGAATAATCTACGCCGGTTGGTTATTCTACGCCCTCCTCGTAATTTCCAGCTACAAATCCAACCTCATCTCTTCCCTCCAACAGCCCGAGGCATTGGAAATGATCGACAGCTTTCAAAGCTTGATAACCAGAGGAAAAGCTTATGGCCGACCAATCCTAAAGCTCGGAATAAGACGACCAGGCCAATCGGGAAATGTCCGAGGGGCCATTCGGGCTGAGGGAAATAACTCAAACATTCCAATTGAACGTAGACAACTTTTCCAAACTGTGATGTCGAATTTTCAAAAAGGAACGGGTTTCGAAGATCCAGGGAATTTATTGTTGCTCGGGAAACTAACATTCATTGATGATGTTGTAACGCTAAAGGCAATTTTTGATGTTTTGGCAAATAAGTTTAACCTCAAGGTTTACGGGATTAGCAAAGAATCGTTAACTAATCAGCAGTATATTGGGGTACTTCATGGACCTCAAACGGCGGGGATTTTGAAAGTGTTGGCATCACTCCAAGAATCAGGGATTAGTGATATGTTTCTCAGCCAGCAGACGATATTAGAAGGTGTACTGGCCCAGAGGCGGGTGGAGTTTTATTTATGGAACACTGGATTCTTTAACAATGGTAAATTTAATTATTGTTTAGTTTAAATAAAGGAAACGGTGAATAAATGTTAATTAATGATTTTGGGAGTTCTTTTAAGAAATTGCCTATCTTTCCGTAAAAATAACCAGGGTTTGAGAGGATTTAAATAAAATCTTTGTTTTTTTTGTGATTTTTAGGAAACAATGAAGACGAGGATGAGGATGAGGCTGATGAAATTACAATTCAGAATGGATTAGCAGAACGTGTGAAGGAATATATGAATAAAAACCATTTGGATGTGGAATCTCCAAGGAAAATTAAGTTTGTTGACTTGGTCGCAGTATGGGCCATATTAGCCCTCGGTTTTTCAGCTGCTGCATTAGCTCTTTTCGGGGAAGTATTTTTAATTTTGTCTAGGTTTGGGATTAGCTTGGTTAAAAACACCATGTCCAAAATGAAGTTTAAACGAGGTTTTTATCATTTTTGGACAATGACCAAAAATGTATTCAAATGGCCAAAATAGGGCTAGTGTTTTTCATCAAATTTTGTGCAATTTATGTAGTAACGTTAATACATTTGCTTTCCCAATACAAATAAAAATGCTATGAACTTTGAACAAAAGCAGGCTATTTAATATAATATTATTTTTCGAGGGTTTGTTATGTGTTTATATATTAGCAGTTATATAAAATGATATAACTCTTTTATAAGGATTATTTAATGCAAGTAAAGTTTCCAAAAAAGTTTTGTTAATAAAAATCATTATTTCTTTTTTAAGCATGAAGCTTTCCACTAATCGTAAGTATAAACTTATCTAATATAAGTCACTCACGCCTTTGCAAAAATAATAGTTTGTTATAGTTCAACTTAATTAATACTTATTATAAAATTATTTTGGTTTTATTTAAAGCATTTATCAACAAAATACTTAACAACACCAAGAATTTTCAGTTTACCCTAATTTCATAAATACTTAGTTACAATACATAGAATGTTCGATTTTAGTTTAATTTTAATAAAATTATACCTTATCGACCTGTTATGCCGTCCCAGACAACCAAAACAATAAATATTTTATTAGCAATAAATATAAACTATAACCAAATAAAATTTCGATTTATACAACTGCTTAAAAAATAATTCATATTGTAAATTATAGCTTTTGATCACAAGTTTTAAATAGCGTAGACGGGACAATTAAATATTTACCATACAAAACGTAAAATGTTGGAAGAAGTTTGTGTTCCGCGATGGGACGCTTTTATGGGATTTTACAATGCCTTAAATTGCGTTCCCTACGAATGGAATAAAAAGACGAAAAGATTTTCAGTTACAAAGTCACAAAGGAAAATTTGGATTGGGAAAGTCGAAGCTGCAATTCATGGGATTTTCCAGGTATTTTCTGGTTGGGATAAATTGCGCGTAGTTTTATTGTTTTTGAAAAATTTTAAGGAAAAACGTGAATTCTTTTCAGATTTTAATGTGCATCCACATCTACAAGGCTCCAAATCCCCCGTTTTCTTTGGAAGTGAAATGCCAAGCGCTCTTTTTCATTGGATCTCATTTCGTCTGTCTTGGGCCGCGATTAAAAGTGGATAACGGGATCCCTTTATTGCTAAGTAGCATGTTGGCCTACGAAAAAGTAGGACAAGGTTAGTTAGCATACATATGTTTGAAAATATTTATTTTACAATAAATAATTGGGATTATGCATGTCTTTTAAAGCTGCCTACAAAAAGGAAACTCATAGTATGCTTAAGTGGCTCGTGTATCTAATAGAAATGGTATTTTGTTTCTACATTCCAATCAATTTTGTGCTACTTCGCCTTACAAAACCCTGTCATCCTGTTTCCTGTATTTCCATGTCTGGTTTCTGCCTGGAAAAGGAAAATTTGGATGGAGCGAATCCTCCATTACTTCAATGGATCCCTGTTTTCCTGATTGAGACTTGGAACATTTTGCAAATTCTGGGGGCGGGGGGATTTCATGCTGCTCATGTTCTCTTTGTAGGGATCATGTATTTCAACCAGAAATTGAAACTTCTGCTAAGGTATTTATAAAACTAATTAAAAGACTATTTTTTAAGCCACTGTAATGTTTAAGTATTTTTTTATTCTATTGCAGACAATCAAAGGTTGGAAATCTACGGAGCGGAATGAAGACCCATCAAGGGCTCTACTTGCTTCTGAAATTATACAACGACGCATGCGCAAATCAATTGATGCTGCCTCTAATCGTCATCCTTCCAATTGGGGAATTATGCCCATATTTTGTTATGATCAAAATGCGTGAAGCGTTGTCTATATCGGACTTTGCATTCTATGCAGCTGCCGCAATTCATAACACAGTTTGGGTCATTAAGGTAATTAAGAAACTGTCTTATTCGTTACTAGGCCAATATTATTTTAAAAATATTCGAAATTATTTTGAAATAACTTTAATTTTCCATAATACTTAAGAAGGATTTTTAAGGACATTTTATTTTTTAATTAAGGTTTTAACCGTGACTGGATTATTGCATTCGGACTCGATTCAGAGCATAAGGAATTTTAGGATCTTAGCGGCTAATTCAAAATTTGGGCATAAATTGTGGTTGGGGAGGAAACTTGCGTCGCTTCGACCCTTGAGTTTCAAAATTGGAAACGGTTCCATCGATAAGACGACGCCTCTTACAATGCAAGATTTCGCAAATCAAAATACGATCACACTCATATTAATTTAAAAGAATGTAGTCCTCTTTTTGCTTTTCGGGATTAGAGAGATATTTTTATTTAGATTTTTCACAAAACTTTCCTAGCCTCAGCCCAGCTTAATTTTATTAAATTTAAATTTATGGGCGCAAAGAAATTAAAGAGGACGATAAGAATTCAGTTTGTAATTTTATTTTTAGCTCAATTAATTTTTATTTGTATTTAAATGCTTTTCATCAAAATGCTGAATATCCTTTAAAACATTTCAGGGTACACTAGCTTTTCAAGTAAAATAGAATATTCGATTATTAATAAACTTTAATAAATAACCAACCACCGATCACTAAATATTTTAGAAGCAGATAATTAAATTATATCCAAATGTATATAATAAAAATAAAATTTCTAGCTAAAATAATTCGTATCGTAAATGATAGTTACAAATTGTTTACTATTTATTTTAGAGGTTGTACACGTTACAAACATTGCATAAGCCAAAGGGAAAATGTTGGAAGAAGTTTGTGTTCCGCGTTGGGACGCTTTTATGGGATTTTATAATGCCGTAAATTGCATTCCCTACGAATGGAATAAAGAGACGAAAAGATTTTCTGTTACAAAGTCAAAAAGGAAAATTTGGGTTGGGAAATTTGAAGCTGCAATTCATGGGATCTTCCTGGTAATAAATTAATTTTTTATCGAACCAAATACCCCTAAATGTTTATATAAAGCTTACTAATCTTAAGTTTCATTGTTGTTTAGCAGTGAATTTATTATTTTTTATTACAGATTCTAATGTCAATCCACATCTACACGGCTCCAAATCCGCCCTTTTCTTTGGATATAAAATGTCAAGCATTTTTCTTCATTGTTGCCCATTTTGTTTGCCTTGGACCCAGAATAAAAGTGGATAATGGGATCCCATTGTTGCTAAACAGCATACTTGCTTAAGAAAAAGTGGGACAGGGTAAGTAAAAATCAATTTCCTAAATACCTTATTTAACTAAACTCTTAATATTAAAGCTGACAATAAAAGAAAACCTCATAGAATACTTAAAAGGGTCGTATACTCAATTGAAATCGGGTTTTGCATTTGCATCCCGATAAATTTTGTGCTACTTCGCCTTGCAAAGCCCTGTCATCCCGTTTCCTGCATTTCCATGTCTGCTTTCTGCAGAGCTAAGGGGAATGTGGATGGACAAAATCCACCATTAATACTATGGATCCCTGTTCTGTTGATTGAGACTTGGAATATGGTGCAAATTTTGGGGGCGGGGGGATTTCATGCTGCTCATGTTGTTCTTGTGGGGATCATGTATTTCAGCCAGCAAATGAAACGGTTGCTAAGGTAATTATAAGTCCAATACTGATTAAAAGGAAAGTTTCTTCAATAAATTTACGACATAATTTCCTATATGTATTTTTCCAGGCAATCAAAAATTGGAAACCTTCGGACTGCAATGAAAAATCATCAAAAGCTCTACTTGCTTCTTAAACTATACAACGACGCATGCGCAAATCAATTGATGCTGCCTCTAATCGTCATCCTCCCAATTGGGGAAATATGTCCGTACTTTGTTATGATAAAGATGCGCGCAACGATGACCCTTTCTGACCTTGTATTCTATGGAACTGCGGCGTTCTATAACACGGCCTGGGTCATTAAAGTAAATAGAAAATTGTTTTATTTGTTGCTATTTTGGTTACATCATAAGAATGTTTATGATTATTGGCTATGTGTGGCTATGTATGTTTATGTTTATGTTTATGATTATTATTTATGAATAAGTTGGAAACGGTTCCATCGATAAAAATACGCCTCTTGCAATGCAAGATTTTGCAAATCAAAATACAATCACGCTCGTGTTAATTTAAACGATTTTATAATACTTTTTATATTTTTCGAATATTTATTTTTGCATTAAATTTTCCCAAAACTTTCCAAGCTTGAGCCTTGTTTAATTTTATTAAATTAAAATTTATGGTGCACAAGAATATAGAGAATGAGATGAAATATACTTTTATCCCAATTACATACATTTATTTTTATTTAGAGGACTTTTCTTCAAACTAATAAATACCCTGTAAATTTATATAAGTTTTTTTGTGAGCAAATAAAACAAATAATTTGATTAATAATAAAACGTTGTAAACGTTGGGACAAGCTCGCCATAGAATATAAGTGACTATTGACAAAACATAACCACATGACTGGACTTTTTGCCCCGGACCATTTTGCCCCGGACCATTTTACCCCGGACCATTTTGCCCCGGACCATTTTACCCCGGACCACTTTGCCCCGCTTTAATCCTATATGGGGCAAAGTGGTCCGGAGCAAAATGGTCCGTGACAGACGGACGGACAGACGGACAGACATGACCAGAGCAACAGCTCTCCAGGTATGGCGAGCTATTAAGCTATTATGCGAATAATATTGAAAACTGGGCAAGTTATGCTCGAAAAGTCATTGCACTGCGTTCTAAGCTGCCAAAAGTTTATTTTTTGACCTTGAGTCAAATTTTTGACTCTTAGTTCGTCCCCATTGACAAAGTTTAAAAGTTTTTACCCCACCCGTGACCTTTAGGGTTTGATAATACCAAATCAATTCAATTTTAATTTTAAAAAAATGCTTATTTTTTCAGGCCTTCTCCCTCAGAATCTACATTCAAAATCGGAAGAGGAAAATGCAATACAATTTGCTGAAGGGATCTATAAATGTTTATTGCCCCCTATTTTGGTTTTGTCAGCGTGTAGTTTTTTATTTTTGTCAGTTTTTGATGAGCATCCATTGGACGCATTTGTAATGTTTTTGGACTATTATCCCCTCATTTCAAAACCCATCCGATTGCTTCTACTTGGGATTGTGATGGCTGAAATAACAAAGTGCATTTGCCTCGTCCCGCTAATAGCTTTTTTAATACTATACGTTGTAATTCGTTGGTTAGCAAGACTTAATGAATCCATCAATTGTTTGGCGGAAGGAACATCGATGGGTTTTATAATTTCAAAGTTTAAAAGGAAGAAACAAATTGAGCTAAGCCAAAGAATAAGGGGATACAAAATTCTTTATATTTTTTGGAAATACATAAACAATGAAATGATGTATTACGCAGCACCTATCGCAATTTTGTTTGGTTCCTTGGCGGTTATTTTGTGTAATTATACCACTTTGGCTTTATATGGAAAGTTGGGGATTTATATCTACTTGCTTAACCTTGAGACTTCAGGTTTAGGTATAATTGCGGTTTTTCACATTCTTCCAAATGCTTCATCCGTTAACGAAATTTCCGAAAAGTTCTTGGAAAAATTGAGAATTGTACGGAATTCGAAGGCGGCTACAAAAGAGTTGAGATCTTTGAAGTCGATGGTGGTTAGTATCGCGTTTTTTGGGTTTGCGGATAAGGGATGGAAAGGGACAATTTTGAAATCGATCGTGAATCATACAATCAATGCACTTTTGCTTTTGTAATAGTTATACATAATAAATTTAATTGGAATCATGTATAATAGCCAATAATAAACAATGCAATCGAAACGAATTTTCATCAAATGTAACCATTCGAAAAATATTATAATAATCCATGGTTATAAAATAATTTAAATTCCTTATTTAAGAATATTGCATTAAATACAATTTTTAAACCACTTTGATTTTTATTTATGAGTAAATAACATATGAACCATCTTTGCAAACAGATGCATAATTTTTTTATAAATCATGTATACGACAAAACGACTTACATGTGAAACTGTTGGATTGTACACAATAAGCAGGAAATGATTTTTTGTAGGGATCGATTAAGAATTATATTTAAAGCACTTCGTGACTTAATGTCGTTTAATCAGGAAGAGTGTTTAAAAGTTGAGTTGTTTACTTTGACAGGAGCGCCGATGAATATTTTATTACTAGGAAGACTTTTTACGATTCTCAAACTGTTTGAAATATTGTATATCAAAATATGGCTAGAGTTCGTAAGATTTTGGCATTTTTCTCCATTCAATTAATATTTTCCCCAAATTTTAGTCATCCCATTTTTTCTGATTGCACTCTTCAATTATTTCACAAAGAAGGGGATGACCAAATATTATTTTTACATCTAGTTTCCAGGCAATTTCCGCAAAATCCGAGCATAATCGAAAGTGACAACAACAATAATTCAATGCACAGCCGAGCAATGACCGATTTCGTTAAAAACACAATCACCCCCGAAATATCGACAAATATCACGCTTCAAAGGGTCAAAAATTATCGCCGAATTTGGCTAAATCGAGTCTGTTTTTGCGTCATTACCATATTTAATTTGGTAGGACTTTCCGAGTTTGAGAGGTCAACATTTCTGCATCTAATTGTTCCTTCGCTTTTCCTCATGAGGGAAAATCCTGATTATATTTTTCTAATTTTTGGGCGGGAAGAAAGCAAAAGTGGTTTGGAGATTCCTTGGTTCAAAAATTGGGGCCCAGGGCTAACACTCACTTCCAAATATTTTGCGATTGAACTCCAACATGATGCTAATATTATGGAAATTTCAATGGTTTGCGGGACTTGTGTGACAAAAGATGGGATGGAAAATGTGAGCCTAATTCCTTTAGGATTTAATGGGTAAGAAATACAAAAAATAACAACTCTTAAAAACACCGATATCCGATTTTTCAAAATACACCCGAATAACAGAAATTTCTTGTAAAAATTAATTTCTTTTCAGATTTCCCGCCAATCTAAGATCAACCTTAGATTCAATTTACTTCCGCCATCACTCCAAACCAAACGGACTTCCTATTTTCCACTCTGGATTTGAATTTCAGCTTTCCCGCTTTCCCCTAATGAACTTTGTTCTTGTTCATCAGATTTTGGGCGCTAAATATAATTACACCCCAACCTCTAATTTCTCTGAGTTTGTAACCATGGCATCGGATTTGGACGACGAAATTTACGTCTCCTCCCAATTCTTAAAACCGCAGCCTGGTTATCAAATCCAATGGATAGGGCAGGGAACCATATATTCCTATTATACATTTCAAGTTTATTCCCGCTCAAAAACCGTTAATTATACAGGGCTTTTAATTCCCTTTGGGTGGGAAATTTGGACTCTGATCGCGGGCACAGCTAGTTTTTTAATTGTTTTTCTATCTGTTTTGAATTTGCCGCATTTTGGGCAGACTGTGACTCTATCCATTTATTGGATTGGCGCTAATACGCTTGAACAATCGGTGTCGCTCTTTGCCCCAAGAAATGGGCTGATTAGCGCTGTTCTTTCATTCCTTTCAATGTCCTGGATTGCTTGCGTTTTTTACCTCAATAATTTATATAAAGGGGACATGCATTCGGCACTCGTGGCTCAGGATCCGGTAAAAAGTCCGCAGGATTTGGGAGCATTGCTAAGCTCGGAAATTCCGCTTTATACTACGCATGCGCATGCCGAATTCTTTTATCTCAACAGAAGTTTTGGGCCGCCAGATTCTTATATAAAGCTTGTAATTATTCCGCATATTACGCAAGATTTGAATGTTTCCGAGCAGGTGAAAAAGGAGCTAAAATTGCTGGCGGGAAAATTGACGTTGGCTTTTGTTATGGATGACGAAAGTAAAATTTAATATTTTTGAGTTCGCTAAAACGCAAATACAAACTAAATATCTTTTAAAAATGTTTCAGAAAACAAAGGACAACACAACAGCAACTCGGCGTCAAAATCAAAATTCAAAAACTTTAATGAGCTTCTCGCCACAGGACTCCAAACTTTCGCCTTTGTGGATTGCGACTGTCGGCTAAATGGCGGGACGCAAGCGCTAATCCTTGTCAGCGATTTCATCCCGCTGCCAAATCGGGCGCAAGAATTTTATACGTCGCAACGCCCTTGGACGGTGACGCAGAATTTTTTCGCGCCACTTTTCACTTCCGGGTTTACATCCCTTGTGGAATCCGGTCACTGGGAAATGTGGACGGAACGACAGAAGAAACTTGCAAATGTGGAAGAAGTAAGGGAAAATGGGGGAAGCGGGAGTAGGAATGTGTATCAAAGGGTTTTCATGGCGCATGCGTCAAATGGCGCGGAAGGATTGGAGCAGGACGCTAAACAAGTTGTGCTGGGAAATGTGGTGGTGCCTTTGGGCATCTTTTTGGTCCTTTTGGGCCTCGCATCTCTTGCTTATTTGTATGAGAGGGGCAGTTGGAAGAAAATATTGGATGATGGGGTATTGCATGTTAGTGTAGAGCCAAGAGTTGAAAATAAGGATTTTAAATTTGTGCCATAGTGTAAAATTTCGGTATATTTATGTGACTGTGAAGAGGGATTTTAAGAAAATTTAAATGCCCCCTTTTTTTGGTTTAAGGCTCTAAAAATTGCAACAATGAATCATTGTCAATGATTTCAATTTCGACATGCAAAGTAATAAAAGAATAAAATTGAATTGAATTTTTTATTCAATTGATTAAGTGTTTGTGCACAATTTTTTATGTTCCTTTGTTTATGTACAATTAAATATTTGCATGGCATAATTTAAAAAAAATTTAACTTTTTAACAACTGTTGTAGAAATAGTTTTATCACATGGAAATTCGGTCTTTCATCCGGATCTTGGTTCCAACAGCTTTTAACTATTTCGTACCTGAAATATTTAAATTTTTAGATTTTTCAGACAATTTGAAATTTTAAGATTTTTTAAAGATGATAATTTACAATTGTTTCGGACAAAATTGGGGCTGCTCTAATCTAATCCCATCTTTAAGATTTTTTACGATATCTCGATCCCAATTTCCATATGGGGCTTCACCGAGGCTAAAAATCTCCCAAATTGTAACGCCATATGACCAAACGTCGCTCTTTTTTGTGAATTGGAGCAACTCCGAGGTCATGATCTCCGGCGGTGTCCATCGCCATGGAAACCGGTTCTGGAATATGCAAAATCATACTGAAAGATTGCAAAACTGTTTTTAAATGGTGAATTTGACTGTGCATGGATTTGAGTTAGTAAAAATGTGTGTATTTTTTTGAAACCCTTTTTCATGCACAATCACAAAAGATAAAATACCGGAAGCTCATCTCTTGTAAGAGAATAGCCCAAACTAAGCAATTTGCTGGCGAAAGATAAATCGTAGATTTTAATGCGGTCCGCACTCATCACGACGGCGGAACTTGATTGAAGACATCCGTGAATTATCTGGGGAAAAATAAAATTATGAAAGACATAAAACAGTTTTATACATAGAAAGTTGAATTTCAACAAAACATTAATTGGAGTAATTCAGCGAATTGCATTAAAAATGATAAAACAAAATTTCTGAAAGCCAGTTTGGCAAATCGCATATAGAATTATTTTATTATTGCTAAATATTTGCTATATGGAGCAAATTTGAAAGATAAAATTAGAATTATTCGGAATTTGCTTTAAAATTTCTACCCTTTTCTCATGAAGATGTTCCAATCCAGAGGCCAATTGATGGGACCAATGCAACATGTCAAAAGTGTCAAAATTTGGCAGTTCGTGTCTGAAAAGTCATGGATAAATTAAATTTTCTTGTATACATTTACAAATAATTTCCACCTTTCAGAGCTTAAAACAATATTTCCAGTATTAACATCTACCAAATTCCTAAAACTCTTTGCTCTGTGAGTTTCCCGAAATTCTTTAAAAAAATCTTCCAATGTTCCCCAATGATAGAATTCCGTTACGAGGAATAATTTATCTGGAATTTAATTAAGCTTCAAATAAATATCAGTTTGAATTTATTTTGTAAACCTTTCAAATTGGGCTTGCAACAAATGCCGTGAAATTTTACAATATTTTCATTTGCTCCCACAGCAACTAAAGTTAAGAGGCGGGCTTCTGCCATCAATTTGTCCGAGTGGGGGACAGTGGGTGCGGTCACTTTTAACGTTTTCACAGCAACTTCTTCCCTCATTTCGCCTTTTTAAAATGAAATTTTGGTTATCAACTGTTGACAGACAGACAGACAGACAGACAGACACAAACGCAGAAAGAGACAACAGACAAACCTACAGACGGACAGACATTACATGCAGACAGACCAAAAGATAGACTACAGAAAGACTTACTTAAAGTATCTGAAATACTCATAAAGATAAGACTGTAATTTGTGAATTTCATGTGAAAATAATTTTATGAAAATTTGCCGTTAAAAAGTTGAGATAAAGGAATTTAAATTCTGTAAATAAAGCAAAATGTGGGAACACAAAATTTAATTACAATTCCAAGGGATTAAAATTCGCTTTTACGTATAAAACAATAGTTAATTGTTGACTAATTTTATCAATTATTTTTATTTCTAATTTTTTAAGCAGTTCTGGGCAAATTTTACTCTAATTACTTGAATTTCATATTAAATACCTTCACCGCAAAGAAATCCCTTTATGATGGAATGATGATCATCAAATCCGATCAAAGTTTGATGATCCAATTTTAACAATTCTGGCTCAATCATCAAAACTTCTTCATCCCTTTCGTTAATTGGCGTCAAATTTTGCAAACTGCCCTCAATATGCTCGTAGCCCTTCTTCAGCTTTTGCTTCCTCCTTCGTTGGGGTGGAGAAAGACGGAGCTCTTTTAGGAATTTGAAAACGAGGAAAAGAGCCAAAATTTTGTAAAAGTAGTAAAATGGGTAGATAACGAGGGCGTGGAATCCGAAGCCAAAATAGTGGCCGTTTATTTGAGCCATTGAAAGATGGTAGAAAAATGATGCGAATCCAATCAAAATGAGAAATGCGGAAACGACGATAAATGTCACTGTCTTCAGTATGCTCTCCTGCAATTAGGAATTGTTTTTTAGCTGTAGTATTTTTTACAAATATTTGGAAATTGGAATATTTCACAAAGCATAGAACAATCTAAATTTGCCTCCCTAAGAAAAAAATTAGGGGTTCAAGTTACAAAACATAACTGTACTTATGAAAAAATTGAAAAAAAATTATGGTCTTGTAATTTTCTTGGAATAACTTTTAATTTTTAACTTTAGAGCTTTAAAAGTTAATTCATACCTTGATAAGTGCTTGATATAACAATGCAGCCATTAATAAATTTGCTATGTTTAATCCCACATAAATCCAACAGAGAATTGATCCCGCTGTTTGCCAAAACATAAAGATTTAAAAAAAAAAATGATTTTGCAAATGAAAGGAGATTTTCAAAGAAATTAACATTTAAACAGTTTTTAAATCTACACAAATAGCAAAATTGAAATTCTCAGGGGAGTCATTTTTTAATCCAAAATATTCAAATTTCTTTGAAATCACTTTTCATATGTATTGCCAAATTATTTCAAAAATCATTGAGAACTTGCCATTTTCTAAAATCTGTTCATCGCTAATATTTTCAGGAATTGTGGCGTTGAGATTTTGCATCAAATGTGAAGATGAGATAATAAAGAATTCGGTGAGATGAAGTATTAACGATGCAAATGAAAATAGCTTAAAAGGTCAAAGGTTAAATTATTAATGGCTATTATTTTAAGAAATCTTACAAAATCTCCAATTGCAATGCATGAAATGGATTCGCGTAACGAGAATCTTCCGCAGAGTTTCATTTTAATTGATTCCTTTTAATTTGCACATTTAGTTAATGAAAGGCAATTGTCAAATTTATGTCATGTGCAATCAGGGATTTGTGCGGTTGGATAATTTCCGGTTATTTGTGGCTTAATTTATTTACGTGCTGCGGAGAATGTGTGATTAAATATTTTTAGTTAATATTTTTAATGGTTTGATAAAATATGTTACAGCGAAATAATTCCGATTTAAAAAAAAAAATATGGTTAAAAAGTTAACAATTCAACTTTTCAATAAAACAAATAAACTGATTTTAATTACATATTTACAACTCAATAATTTTTTCAAAAATTTGCCCAATATCAATCAGATAAAATCCGAAAATCTGAAAAAATCTGACAAAATTTTACACTTAACACCTCTCCCAAAAAACAAACAATCGCAAAAAGAATAAAAATCCCAGTCATTAAAAGCAATGGACTTAAGGACTTTAAATTGATTAATTTACTTTCCAACTCGTCTACTGCTACATTTTTGGGCATTTCCCTTTTATCCGCCTCTTCTCTAATTTTAGATCTTAAAATTTTTAGCCCCTTCCAAAATTTCTGGAATCCGAATTCTGCCAAAGCTTTTCTAGCATTTGCAAACATTTCCTGATCATGAAGTTTGTAAACGTCAAACGTGCCGGCGGATATTAAATCTTCAATTTTTACACAAATCAATTTCGGTAGGCAAATTCTTGCAGTTCGAAGTAAAAAATTTTCTGGACTATTATCCAAAATTCCGTGACCTTTGCTCAAGATTTCAATCAACCGACTTCTTATGATACTTTGGAGTTTTTCTAATGCCACAAGTTCATTGAAATTCGTTTTTTCTAATAGCCCCTTAATTCTAAACTCTTCTCTAATCAGATCGGTTACATCATTGGAAACATTATCAATGTACAGTTTACGAACAGATGCTACAAATTCTAACGTGGATTTCACAGGTTGGGTTCTGATTGGGGCGATTAAATAGCTCGTAATTGTGTTTTCGTAGCAAGAGATTATTATTACTAACATGAGAGCAAATAAGAGCTTTAGCCACATTAATTTTTTATCAGATGAAAATGGCTGTCGCAGTATTTCTCTGATTAGCCACCACCAATTTTGGAAATATGTTTTTAAGGTTAGAAGCGGCAAAATTAAAATTGTGATGGCAAATGCAATCCAAAACCAAGAATCAAAAGGAGATGACCAAAATAGCCAAGAATCTTTTGAAAAAAGTTCATCCGCTTTTGCATATTCCTTATAACAATAAAAGAGGATTGCGGCGTAAGTTTTCCGAAAAAAATAAGAATTTGAGGAGAGTTCGTAGCCCACTGCGTTTATATGAATTTTCCCTACGATTAAACTTTGGCCTCTGTTGATTTCTTCAGCCAAGCTAATATTTAATGAATCTGCAACCATGGAGATTAAAATATGGTCTGGATCACAATTTAAAAGATTAAATAACGAGGCTATTTTAAGCACATTATCTTGGATGAAGAGTAAAGATACCCAAGGACCATATTGACAAATTTTAAGTGGCCTTCCCTCAAACTCAAAAAAAATTTTGATTTGTGGTATCCAAAATTTTGATAGTTCGACTCTGTTCAAATTATTCCAAAGTGCAAGAGAATTTTCACACAGTGGGCAAAAAACATGGATTTTCGTTGGGGAGTTGAACCAAAATATGATTTTGGCAGGGTCATGGTACTTGTTTAAAAAATTGAGAAAATTTGTAGAAATTGGGTGTTGGTTATGTCTAAAAATGATGTAGAAGACGTTGGATCGATAGGAAATGATTTCATTATAGGCCACAAAGTAGACAAATCCGTAGTCATAAGGTGCGGAAAAATTGGTTTCGAAACCAATGTGTAAAAATGCACTGCAATCATTGCCGTCAATTAGGGTGAGATGGTTGTCATGGAAACGCAATAATGGGGCTAAACTGTTTCCTTGGGCCAGTGTCCATTTTGGAGTCTCTGTGTTTTGATGCAACAGGCTTTCAAGTAAGTCCAAATATGATAAATTACATTCCAATATTTTGTTGTTTATCGGACAGTAAAGAAAGATGTGGGTTGTACAGACACTAAATTGGCCCAAATTGTAGCTTGTTGTAGAAATTGTTTTGGGTAAAAATATACATGCGAGTAAGGAAAATGCAGCAAAATTTTTGGAAATTATAGAGGGGGCATTGAAGATTTGGAATTTTTCAAAAGCAGCCATTTTAGCCAAAAGATTTGTGTAAAGAACTGAAAAGTTTTAAGCCACTTTCTTCACTTGTATCGATTTTATTTTAAGAATTTAGTTTGCATGTTAAATTAAGTGATTGCTTTTTGACGGTCATTTTTCTTAGGTGAGGTAGTGTTAGTACGCTTAAATATTCAAGTTTATTAATTATTTACCATGTACATATGTTAAATAATGTTGGTTTTTAAGTTTTTTTTTGAGTTTTAACGCAGTAAAGCATCTATTATACAATTAAATTTATAAGTAAGTTTAATTAACAATTGTTGGTGATATTAGTTTTCATTGTTTCTTCATTTTTTCTCAATATCAATTGTTTTTTTATTCGAATGTTGAAGCAATTGTCAAACAATGGCTTAATTATGGGGCGATTCCAACTCAAATGTGCCGGGTCATAGCGGGGCCATATCTCAGATTCTTTTTAGATATGGCTTATTTGAAAACTACTTCAAAAATAATCTGAATGTGTATCTCAGTTTTTTTGAAAAATTAACCACACCCCCTTGGTCCCGCAATTAATAAAACTTTCAAATTCAGTTTTTAAATATTTCTTCAAAAAGTTGACACCCTAGAGAGAGAGTGTAATTTAAAAGTCTCCTAAATTGATGTTTTAAACAAATTTCGACATTCAAAATTTTAAAAATTCGAAATTTAAGGGTGTGCCCCATGTAACTTTGACCTCAAAAAACTCCCGGTCGCGGAAAAATGGACTCGGCCAACTTGGGCTCTAAAAATTCTCCCAAAAATTAGCTATATTTCAGAACTAACTTGGCCGAGTCCATTTTTCCGCGACCGGGAGTTTTTTGAGGTCAAACATTGATGGGTGTAACTTTCTAGAAGATTTGACTTATAAGAAAATCGTAATTTCGGTTCCAAATGTGAATTTGAATTAAATTTTGGTTGTTTCTGAGGTAATACATATAAGCTCTGATCAAAAAATTAAAAATAACTATTTAAAGTGGGTGTAACAGGCCACACCCACTTTTTTTTAAACGTTGTCAGAAAAATCTGAAATTTTTTGGATTAAATTTTCATACAATTTTAACGATGCAAAAAATTTTCAATT
>JAQIXN010001467.1:0-18131 GCA_034698145.1 Proisotoma minuta
TCAAGTCTCAATTCTCAAAATTAACAGAGATATGATTACTTACTTGGGTAACAGAACTTATTGTGGGACTAGGTATAATGGGGTTAGATTTGCAGATTTTTAATTTCAACGTCCAAGGTCTTAATCCCCCATACTGAGGAGTATCGACGGAATTGCATTTTCCCAATCTGATTGACCTATTAAACGGTTAGTTAATATAACCTTGACACAAGTTTAGTCCCTGTCGAACGCAAGCCACAATAACACTAATTAATAATAAATATCATCAAAACTATTTTTCGTTATATTGTTAAAATAACCCAAGTAGTAATTTGTTTTATATCATGTTACTGGATGGTTGTTTTACGCATTCTTCAAAAGTTGCATTTTATTTACAATTTTTTGTCTGGTTAGCTATATGATGTAAAATTCTAAATAATTTGATTCGAGAGTCTTTGAGTTGGTTAGCCAATGATTCAGAGGCGAGTTTCAAGTTGCGGGGTGTGACAATGACAAAATTGCATTTACTACATCTTCATCAAGCATATCCAATCTTTTCATCACGCACATCTCTGTTTTCCTTAAAGTATTGGTGGCCAAAATTTGATTGCAACAAAAGTAGAGTGAAAGTGTTTTACTTTGTCAAATGATTTCAGTATATTTTATTCCAATTCAATACATTGTATAATGTTTTTCTTATAGCAAGTACAAGTTGATGTCTCATTTAGCTTAAATAGTTGTATTATGGAATAATTCAAGAACTTTAACTGCTACTGTGATACAAGATATGACAGCGAGCAAATTACGTAATTTTTCTAAATATCCTCAAGCTATCTTTATCTTGGACTTAAGTACATGTTTGTAATGTTGCCACCTCAGGCTTTAAGTCAGACACGCAAATAAATAAAAGGAGAGCTTATATACTTTTGAGGTGAGGCCAATTAATTTCAACAAAGTATAAAATCCATTTTGTTAAAAATAATACATAAGCAGTTTAACACGAATGGAGATCTACTATTTACTTTAAAATTGCACCAGACAAATTTTTCGAGGCTAATTTAAAATGCAGCCTAATTAAATAAGTTTATTTGAGCGTCGTATTTTGTGGATTGAAATAATTAGTTATTTCAAATAGAAAAGCGGAAATTTGATTAAACTGTGCAAATTCTTTGGCACAAATCGCGTCTTTTTTGCAAACCCATGATGGAGTAGCAGTTTTATTCAGACGCATGAATTCACGGTTACTATAACTTGAAATGAAATACATATACGTTACATAATACTCGTCCCCTATATAATTTTTTAGAACATGATAAATATCCTAATTAAATTACACTTATTTATACATTTTATATGCACATCATTTAATGTAGATATTTTAACTAAATTACTTTGGAAGTGAATAAATTTGTAGCGAAAACAAAGTAAAGTTAAACAGTCATAATAATTTTAAGCAACTATACGAAATAGCAATCACCATAAAATCCATAAATTGCATTTAATAATAATAATAGTCAAATACCTTATGTACATGTAATTAAATAAATAAATGTAAAATTTACACCGGAAAAATAATCACAGAGACTCAAAGGTAGGACATATCCAGTGCGTTGAATAAGGATGCGGCATCATTATGTGTAGACATACGCCAAAATGGAAAATTCATCTGAAAAATCAAACAAATTTCAAAATAAATTCCTTTAATTCCTTTTAAAATGTTCAGTTAATATTAATTGCTACACAAATTAATTTAATTCAATTGAAACAAACTAATTCTTAATCAAGTTCAAAGGCAACATAATACATTATGTAGGTAATCAACAAAAAATGTAAAATAGAAAATAGGAAGTAGAATATTTTTTAATGAAAATAGACACGACAAATTGCTGGCAACATTGTTGTAAAAATGTACAGATACATCTTCAAACGAATCGATTCGAAAATTAAGTGCAGGAATAAAAGCGAGAGCTGTTAAATGAATTGATCAAACGAACAAAAATTATTATTTAAGAAGTGACGAACCTGTTTTGCTGCTACTTCTTCGTCATTTCCATCGCCGAGGACAATGTAAGTGCATTTGCGACCAAAACGAGAGACAATCCTTTCAAAACAACTCTCTTTCCCTAAAATTATACAATTAGTTATAATAATATAATATAGTATTTAAATAGATTTTGCACATAAATATTTATAAAAGCACTTCCGATTAAGTGCTGTTGTGTATAATATTAATAGTATATATATAAGCACTCATAATTCAAAGTAGATAGATTTTATTAATTTCTCTCCAAGCTGCGATAATCATTAATTAAAAACGTTATAGAGGAAGATAAAACTTTTACTGCAAATATAATTTTCTCACTATAGGTATTACTATTGTGTGGTGGCCAATTAGCAAATTTCCAGAGGTGCAAAGTTTGCTATTCCTTCTAGTTTGATTTGATATTAAATGCATTATCATAATAATATTAAATAAGCGCGTGAGGTCAGAAATATTTGTTGGTGCAAATTGGATGCATTATTGTATAAGTAGTACATTTAGTTATTTGCAGTCAACCACGGTGCACTTCCTACTTGAAATCAAGTTTCCTTGTCTAAGAGAAATTACTCACAATGCATGACCACCGTTCTCAGAACAATAGTTGAGAATTTATAAACCTACTCTAAGCTATATCTCACATATTTTCAATCATCATCCAAATGTAATGCCTACTTATATAGATTGTCACAGCGTATCTCCAGTTAGTTAAAAATTGTATATAAGTATAAAATTATAACAAAAGACATTGTCAGCATATATTTTTCTAGACTACGCATACTTCCTCAAATTTTGGTAGAGGAGGAAGAAGAATGGAGGAAATGCATCTAATTACACAGACAACCTGTATTCCACTCTACTTACCAATTTTTGTTGCTGAATAAATGTTCTCTATTGGAAAAACTGGGCCAAGCCCGTAGAGCAAAACTTTGGCCAAAGCTGGAACTAGTTGCGTCGTTGTGACCAAAACATTCACGCAATTCGGTCTGAAAATGATCAATTTTTAGATATTTTGCAATTTCAAATAAAAGCGAATTAAAAAAAATATAAGACCTAGAGTTGATAACAGATAAACACTTCATGATTAGAGATGTCCAGTTGTCTGTAATTCCTTCTATTTCCCCTCTTAATTGAAGCCATTGTTCTCGAACTTGTGGATTTATAACTCCTGCAAGATCAAAAGTTACAAAAAATACTATATTTGCCTTAGTTAATATTGACAATAAATTTCTATTTAAAATATTTGCCATCATGGAATTGCATAAACGTTTAAGCTATTGCTCGGTGGCGACATTCATTTCCGTTTGACTACCTTGCCTGATTACAACAACCAACTCAAAATTCAATGCCATAACTTCAATGAAGTTAAGAAGCCCAACATTTTATGGAAGCGTAATTGTTTAAAAACGAAAATGACAAGTCGTAATTCTGTTATTGAACCATCATTTTAACGATAATGGTGGCCAATGCCAATTAATGGCACAGTTGATTTCAAATCCAAAAAACTTTGTTTTTCTCTTTTGTGGTTTAAAATGAATCAGCAGCATTGTCGGAGATGATATAAATATGTATTATACATGAACACATTACACCATACAGTGACAACCCTCAGATATTGTTTTACCATTATAAAGAAACGAGACAAACATTTAGTTGAAATTGAAATTAGAAGTAAACAAGGCAAAGCAAATTCAACTGAAGGTGAAGTACCACTGACAATGAACCGAAATGACATAATGATCATGTCACTTTTATTTAATGGACTCATGACTTGAATTTCACCACGGATTGTAGCAATAATAGAACGTGATTAATGGGTTGTAAAAGTGCTGGAGGACAAGGGCTTGAGACGTGGTCAAAATAATACTCTGTGATCTCATAAAGAACAAACAATAAAGCGGTTAAGACCCAACAAGTCAATGTCATTGTTAAGATTTGATGGATATTTTTTGCATAAATATTTTGCATATGTACGTACTCTGGAGTGTAGTTCAAGATAATCAAGCCCGAACAATATATGTTTCTATGTATAAATGATCAATTAAATAAATTACCTGCCACACTACTTCTGTGCAGCGTGTACACTTCTTTGATTCTCCGGTATCGAAATGCTAATTTCCTCATCCAATCAACTCCACCTCGGACTCCAGAGGCCAGACACATTCCTCCATTTGCAGACGATGTTTTGAAACCATCGGACAAAAAATCGTATGTGCTGTAACAAAAAATATGCACTCAGATTTATCAAACCAAATATTCCATTAAGATAAATTAAATAATTATTTTGTTTTGCGACAAAAAATATATTATGTAATCTGTATTTTACAGCGCATAAATAATGTCCCACTTGATAAGTGAATTGCATATGCATTTAAATTATATTGCAGTCGTATATTAATATTTAGGCCTTACGTGCAATTTAATAAGAGTTTTGAAACGAATTAAGATCAAGAATGCATAAAAACTGTGTCGCAAGTCTTGCAATTATTTTTCATTATTTGCATACATTCGTTTTAATGCAGAGTGAGATATGCACTTACATAGTTTTAATTGTAGATAGAATTTAGAATTGCAAAATTGTCACTTAAACCTTAGGTTGGACTAGAAATATTCAGATTATATTATTTGCCAGTCTATGTAGATTTCGTAAGAATAGAAACTAATTAGCCCTGTTCCTTTACCTACACCTGAATCTCATAATAATAATTCATAACTGCTGCTGCTGTCTTTTGTATCATTTAATGCAGGTAATTTACATCGACACAGATATTAAGACTATTAAGAGGAACTCATTTCCGCTTTGTCATTGAAGTTTTAGGAATAAGATTTTCTTTCTTTGAATAGAGTGAGGAAGTATATAAAAAGTGTGTTTTAATCTGAACAGCATTTTAAATTATCTTTGACTTTGACAATTTTAAATCTTGTCTTCAGGTTCAGTATTCATTCTTAATTGATTTTGAAATGCATATCGTCTTCATTTCAATGTCTATGCTACTTACTACCTGTCAGGTGTCAAAGCTGATTAAATGGATGTTTAATCCGATATACAAACACAAGGAAGTTATGCAAGAGGTCAAAATTAGCGTTAAACTTTTCATTACTTGTTATATTCCCATTAAAAAAATCTTTATAGGTAGACAACAGGTATGAATTTTAATGCGTGGTTTAATGAAAACTGTCAATTTAGCCCATTCACTAAGCTGACTTACCTAAGGTCTTGTCCATTGTCATCAGAAGATACATCATCAATGTGCACTTGATCGCACTCCTAAAATTAAACAAAAAGAGAATTATTTACACATATTTGAGATTTATATTTAGCTAGCTAGACCGGAAGTAAATTCATTTGTAAATTTCGATTATTCATATTTATCATAAACCACTTAAATCTTATATTTAATCCTTTTTTTTTACTGGAACCAATTAATTAAAAATGATTTAGCAATATATATCTACACGAAATGCAAATTTTTGAACAGGCGTGCCGGAACCATTTTAATAAAAAAATAACCAACTGACCAACATATCAATCTATAAAAATATAATTGCAGCATAAGTTGTAAGTAGTATCATCCAATAAAATCCAATTTCCAATAAAGGCATTTAATGATAATCCAATTACCGCATGTGTACAAAGATGGTTGCTCTAATTAAAGTATAAGCAACTTTTAATTTATCAGTTTAACAATTTAAATAACATTGCTTCAGTCAGAATTGGATTGACTTGAATTGGCAAAAAGCACTACAATAAAAAAAAAACTTTTAAAAAAAAATTGCATGGACGCTTCAATTGAAAGGGAAAACAAAGAACGTTGGTATTATTTGATGTTAGATGGCATTAGCATTTAAATGCTATAGAGTCGCGTCTTTGTTCATCGAATAATCATAAACTTACTTCGAGATCGTTGAAGAAAAAATGGGTATCGGCTAAATTATAAATTAATTCTTCCATCGCCACTCCCAAACTGATGGATTTAGGAGCATCCTAATTGATCAAGAATATTAATGTTTCCGTTACATTTTTAGATCTTTTTTTGCATACCTTTCTAAATTTCTGTGCATAATGCCCAGTTAACAATGAGTGGAAAATTATTAAAGTTTCATCCAAGTCCCAAACAAATACTCGTTCTAAATTGTGTTCAGGATCTGGGGAAGGATTTGGACGTCTTCCTCTCCCTCCAGACGTTCTTGCTACAACGAAAAATAATTGGATTATAAATACATTTGATTAGACATAAATTTATTTTTTCCTCCAAGAAAATGACCCCAAAATTGAACAGTATTATATGTATAGTTGTTATATACCTCTCCGACTTTTGCCCTCTTTTAGTTGTGGGGACGGGGGACTGGCTTCTCCTGGTAAAAAGGCCAAGTTTTCTAATGAATGATGTGTGTGAGAAAGTTATGGCTTGTGTCAATTAGCGGATGGTGTATTACCTGGAATGGGGGGATTGGAGCTGGTTCCGAAGGCCGTCGGGGTGGTTGAGGAAGTTGAGGGGGAGGGGTTGTAGTAGTAGGCGGAGGCAGAGGCCGGATGTCCGTAGTATGCGGAAGTGGAGGCGGCCGTGGTTTGGAAGGGGGTGGAGTACTGATATTCCTGATTATACGATTGCGGGTAACTGGCGTAACTTCCTCCTGCTCCACCCGGGTAAATCCCTCCCGACATCCCACTCCCGAAACCAGCTCCTCCGTAAATATACGAACCGTTTGTTCCACCTTTGCATTGCGATCTCGAACCTTTCGTACAAAAGTTTCATTTATACTTTTATCTCACATAATCAAACATTGAGGTGCTTCATTGTATTGTTGGAGAAAGTTCAAGAAACTAAGACAGAACACAGTAAAACTATGCATATAAGTTTGTAAAAATGGCAAAACAATTCGGAGAAAGTTTCTCTTTTATTCAACTAGTGAATGGGAAAAAATCTTCCTTCTGGCTATTTTGTTAGATTTGAATCATCGTTATATTGAATGGAACAAGATAGAATTTTGAATGTCCTTGAATAATAGGCCAATTTACAAATAACATATAGCTAGCTTATATATGCATTCTGGTTCCTGAAAAGAGAGAGCACATCAACAAAATACAACGACTGACTGGCCCTTTGGATGGAAAAGTATAAAAGCTTTTTCTTTGGATTGTGAGGATGTAGAATTGGTGGGGAGGAGGTCGGAGTGTTGACAAGGGCACAAAGGGACTCACCATACGGCTGGGAAAGAACAGCGCTTGGGTAGCCTTGTCCGTTGTAGAAGGAACTTTGATTGTACGAGCCACCGTTATATCCCATCCCACTATCAAACCAACAATTAAACAACTCATCATTTATTCATATTCACACAATCTAAACTCATTTATTCATTTAACCCTCTCCCTCAACTCTTAAATTCAACTACCAACCAGAAAATGTCATTCTTCCAAATTTAAAAAAATATTCTCTATGACTTGTTGGTATATTATTTTAGCAAATTTTCTGTTTTTAATTAATCAGTGGCGAATTTCAGAAGAAATTAAGAATCAACATCATAGGAATAACAACCCAAACTTGTGCTGTTTAGAGCTCTTTCACCTGCCAAGAGTTTGGTTAGTTATAATATGTCAGCAACATGTCACTCGCTCTTGTTACTTGAGTCTGCTCCCAAATGAAGGAGGGTGAAAAGAGAGAGTGACAGAGGCTGAGTGTTGTTTCTCTGTGGAGAGCGTTGGTTGCGGTTTTAATTAAAGTCCGCTAATGAGTTGCTTTTACCTTTGATAGAGTTGGGAGTAGGCAGAGGTGAAGTCGGCAGGTTTGTCGGAGAAAGAACCCACGGAATCTGAGTTGGAGAAGGGAGACTCCCCGTGGTGATTATCTGAGGATGACTTGGCCCCGTCCACTACTTTCACATCACCTGCCACAAAACATATCATACTCCAATTTAATACTTTCCAACACAACATTTTCAATGAAATCTCAGCCATATGAAAATTATTATATCCTTAAAACATGTACCACTGCTGCATTTGATGCACATATATTGCACACTCTCTTTTGGAGTGAATGAACGGGTATTATCATCACTACAAATGATAATTTAAAGCCAACGGGCCCATTATTATTATCCCGATCACTTCGTTCTTTTATTCTCCAGGGGTTGATAAATGAGGCACGGTTGTCGAAAAATATAAAAGCCAGTTTGCTCAATTCATAGTGGGTTCACTTCATTAATATCAGGTTACAATGTCTCCCCAATTGCATCCACGTTGTTCATAATAATAATAATAATTCAATGCAACAATACATATTTAATGGACGAAGGCCACTGCATGTCGTTAAAATTATAGTTCGAAACAGATAAGTTATATAAAACTTAATTGGTTATTAGTAAAGAAATTGTTTTATTTACCGTTTGCAGGCAAATCTGAGCTTAGTCCCATGGCTGTCCGATGAGTCCAGTTTTGTAGTTGATTAGCATCAGTTAAATTATGATCTGGAGGAGAGTCAACGGAACAAGACGGACTGGGTACAGTAGAAACTCTGTAAAAGAAAGTGAATAAACCAACACCAAACGTTATTTAATTGCAGTGAAAATTGGGGCAAAAAATAACAATAAAATTTCAAGACAAGCGAGCGATAACGTTCAACAATATATAGGCCAAGCTGTCTGGAACTCAACTATAGAGTTTGAAGTCTTTTTGCATTGTGTCTCAGACTCCTCTTTGTTTTCATGCACAATTTTGAACTTGAGCAATCCTTTTACAAATACTTAAATACGATTAGTCAGTCGCGTCTCAGGTTGCCTCATGCAAATCCAATTGTCCTAAGGTAAACACGAGAAATTTGAGTTAGTGCAATTCTACAATATTTATTTTACAGGAGACCAGACTAGACCTAGAACAACATGAATAAATGAAATGTAGATGTGAGCCGTAGAAAATAGCACAGAAATAAAAGCAGTTAATAGAAACATATATCACATTTATATTTTGAAAATTATATTCTAATTAAGGGATATACCTTAAATGCGTAGGTCAAGATCACAATTGTATGGAGAAAGAAATATCTGAAAATCTTTCGTCTTTGTTTTTGGGTGGTCGCCTTCCACAAAATGCCAAGTTTTGAAAGTGAGTGAAACTACCACTTTCAGTTTATCTTATGTATGTATAAGGATCAGTATTTTCTCATGTTTTGTCAAAAAACTAACACTCTAAAGGAAACAAGGAAGAAGCAAATGTTTTTAGTCTCCTGAGAAAATATAAATAGAAAAAGAGATGAAATTCATGTCCAATATGTGGATCTAGAGTAGAGCAGTATATTAACAGAGGAAGGAACCCTGACTGTGTCCCTTAGTTTTTAAACTCATTTCCCTTGCATTTGTTTAAGCAGAAAAAAGACGCTTTTTAAGACTCTTCATTTGTGTTGACAAAGACCTTTTCGCTTTAGAATGAACCCTCATTTTCTCTTAAATTGAATGGTTTTGGACCCCTTGACCCTTTGTCAACATCAAGAAATCTGATAATTAATTTAAAATCTTTTTTCAAAGGCTTTCATCGGATTTTGAACTAAAACTCTAATTGTATAAGTCCATCAAAGTTCATTTCAATAATAATGGAGAGCACAAAATCACACGATGCACTTGTCGATGTCACATGTTTAGAACATTATCATGAAAATTCGGGTTTCTTAGTAAGGTTTGAAGAGTCCTTATTTTGTAGTTCCATATGGGACCCACATGATGTTCAAGATGACCTGACATTACATTAACGCCAAGGCATTTCTTCAACCCGCTGTTTAAGATTGAGAGATAAATCTCAGTGCTTACCCTTCGACCCTTCAATGTCATTATAAGCCACTAACTTTTTCACAGCCTTCTTATTTCATGCACATGTTGAAAAATGTAGGTTAGTGTTGAGAAATATAAATAACTTACATTGTTTGTGAATTACGATGGGAGTCTTCAAGGGGGTCTGCTCTGTTAATGCGCTTTACCTGTTCAGAAAAAATAAGAAAATGAAAATTAGTATGCAGTTTTCACTTTTTTCAAAATATTTTACTATGCATCTCTCTAATATTGGCTAAAAGCATCCTGAAACATCATCAATGTATTCAATGTCTTTTCGTATATATGCACTTGTCCCAAACTGAAAGCGACACCACTAGATCCAATATCCGTTGAAATTCAACCCGAGGAAAACATAAGTTAATGACATAAATACCGCAGAAATATGGAAATTATTGGGAGGGTCAGTAAACTTTGTTTTGATACCAACTTATCGTCTGGTTTCTTCAGGTATTTGTAATTGTTAACCCTTACAATTTTTAAACAACTGATTGTAATACGAAGATAGAAAGATGTTAAAGACCAAATAACAACTGAGTTAAATCTTAAAATTTGCAACGAAGCTGACTCTGGTTGCAATTGCATTTTATTGGTTGAGTGTTTGGGTCAAAGGAGTAATTACCAGACTGCACTTGACACCTTATCCAATGATTCAACGGATCTTATCAGAAGCCTGAAAATTACTTCATGTCTAGATTGATTGCTTAGAAAATTGAGAAAATTGAAATATTGGAATTTGCAATGTCTCCAAGTTTATTAGAAACGGATATTCGAGATGCAATTTATCACCAATTTACTTAAGATTAACAGTCAGTCAATAACAATAAAGATTGAAGGCATTTTCATAATTTGATTTTGGACATATATCTGTCTCAATGCAAGAAATATTTGGTACCATTTAGTATTAGTGGTTAATAGATCTAAAATAGCTTTTGATAATTTGTAGTATAAAGTTCCAAATGGAATTTCATTCATCAGTAATAATTGCACTTAAAGCTCTAAACTGGTTAAGCCAATAAACGCGATTAATTTTCTACCTCACACGACGGGAAAAAATAAAATAATATATATTGTAATTGAATAATATTAGGAGCATGTCATGTCACAATATAAAATATAAAACAACGAATAAAAAGTTATAATTCTCGTTTGCATAAAGATTGTCAATCAAATTTTATGTATATACGTATAGAAATAAGGAATTATTATTGTGAGACACGGCAGGACGTTGGCTGATCCCTTATTCTTTTCCAACAAGTTTGACAAGTGGACAAAATTCACAATATTAAAAATCTTTCATACATGTGCGAATAAAATTTTTCATAATGAAACCGGTTTGTATTGAACAATTCCAAATCAGCAAATGCAATTATGGGAAAAATTGTTTCATTATTTCCTTTATTTATATTTTACTATCAATTAAGTATTTTCATTGATTTAAGTTTATACATGCTGATCAAATGACTTACTCTGCATGGAACGCAAAAGCTGCATGAGCCACTATCGAATTGTCAAAACTGAGAACAAAAGTCACATTACTATAATCTACATATTTTCGTTCAACTCTTAGGGGTTACATAATAATCTACTACCAAGATTTAAGTGAAAACACATTGCTGGATTACATTTAATGCAATTATCACTTCACAGTCGCTAAAAAAATCGGCACTTGACTGCAAAAAAAAATAGTTGTTTTTATAATTATTAAATTGTAAAAAGATGAATTTTCAACTTTACTAAATTAAATCAAATGCAATCGTTTTAAGTATATTAAATATAATGGTTGGAAAAGGCTTGTGAATAGAAAATGTCTTTTTAAAAAGGCTTTTGTGGTTGAGAAGAAGAGTTCACTGTTGTGCTTTCGGATGTAAACTGGAACTGGATACAATTTCCGACCTGCAGAAAGATGAACATAAGGTTTTTCTAGGATCGGAGAGGTACTTTGACATCATCGTTCACCAGACCATAAAGAAAGAAAAGAAAGAACATTTTTATGCGTGGTCTTAACGAAATTCTCTATATACCCAAAACTCTTCTCTTTGGTTCCAGTCCCCAAACAGAAAATAAGGGAACAACTTGAGGATTATCAGTCCGTCTTCCTAATGGCTTCTTTACAATTAAGATGAGGGAACTTATGTAGTTCTTACATGAGTTAATTTGCAGGCATCAGAAGAATCCTTGGTTAAAATTGAGAAAATCATTTCTTTGTTTTAACTTTGGTGGAATGATCTGAATATTCTGAATTGCTTAAATTATGATATTTCATATATTTATATATACATATGTTCCACATTAACATTTCTTTTGGTTGACAGCTAGAACTAAAGTGTTGATCTTTGTGAAAGTAAACATCAACCAAAAAAAACTAAAATTAAGTTGTCTCATGTTGGTTCTTTTATGATAAAAAGTGTTCTACTGCCTAAGCGGCTTAGGTCTGATTATAAAACAAACGTCTCAAAGAATTATGATGGATGCTTAAAAAATTAATTGTTCATAGAGTATGTAGATTTATTATAAATCTTGACATATTATTCACCCTTTTATAATTTCCAGTTGGGTGTCATAAATCCATCGTCACAGACAGTTAGCAAACTTTTACGACTTGAACAAAATGTACCACATACAGAACAATTAAATTGATGAAAAATTTTGCGGCTTGTTTAATAAGAAAACATACAATGTAAACACAACCATCAATTTATCATCTAAATCAAAAACAGTTTACAAAGTCGAGCAAAAATGGGATGCTTATAGAGTTATATAATGACTTGTCGTGAATGTTTTGATAAAAGAGACACACAGAAAATGTTGAGACATTAACGTTTTGACAGATAACAGACCACCCTTTACAAAAATACAATGAAATTAACACTTTTTTGGCCATCTAAAAAATAGTTGCATTATTATTGTAAGGTTAGTTGCTTATGGGCATAAATCTTTCCAAGAAAAAATAATAATTTATTATTTGTAAAAATGACGCTCCTTCCCACTCGATCATGAGTGGGAGGATAAAAGTCAATCAATCGCATATTACGTTCAACCATTCATGAAACTACTCAATCATTTGTTTTTGAAAATACGCCGAACTGCAGTGGAGTAAGTTACGAAATTGACGTTTGATGACGGATGACGCATATCTTAATGTCTGCACAAGTTAAATAAAAATAATATGTTGAATAAATTTTTATTTTGTTTGCTTGTTCAAGAAAAGAAAAGAATAAAAAGAATTTTGTCACACACATGGTGCTTGTAAATACAGTAATAAGGATATCTTTGTTAATATTATATAATTATCAATGGTATATGCCAAAAAATATTTAACTGAACCCTAAATGTAGAATATAATGGAAAAAAATGTAGTAGTGGCTCATTTTAAAAACTAGAGCAAGTAAAGACCTTCTTTTGGAACAGATTGAAATTGATGGGGGGTTGAAGGTTTAAAGTTTTAAAGTGGCAGCCAACCGAAGAAAAGATTTTTTGAATTTGACTGGAACTGTTTTAAAAGACATTTTTCATTTTCACAAGCTGTGACTTTGCATTGATGGATTTTCCAAGTCCATAACAAGTCATTTTGACACGTTAAAGAGAATTAATCAGATCCAGACGTTTGCTTTTACATCGTGTATGTTTTAATTTATGTCTTATTAATCTAGTCGACATTTGAGACGCTCATGATGTCAAAATGTGTCGAATTTATATAACTTGAATAAGTTTGCCATTTAATTGGATATATTTATTCCTCTTCAGAATTTGCTCTGTAAATACTTGTTAGTTATCTCAAATCAGGAACAAAAAAAGAAACACGAAAAATGTTCAAGAATTTGAACGGCTTTCAGTCATCGCTTGTCAAAAGAAGGAATCAGAGAGATCGACAAGGTTAATAAAACTCTCAATGATTATTTTTATTATTATGAGTTGAAAGAAAACCGAAGTTACTTTCCAAGTCTCTTTTTTTCTTTGTGGGATTTTGCTCCAATTTTCACAATTGCCGACACTTAGGGACCATAAGTTATGGTCTAAGAAAATAAACTTGCGCATTCATCTTTATGTATAAAACTTTTAATGTTTATGGCAAAGCTCATTAAGTAAACGTCATGTAGTTTAACCACTTAACTATTCTCGTTTTTTTAAATGATTATTTTAACAAAAGATAATATAGCCACTATAAATTTATCTATTTGGGCATTAAAAAAGCAATTTTACATATACTATTTACATTACTAAAAATAGGGCGTATTTTGTTCGAATTACAATTTTAGTTTTAAAAATGCATTCACAATTTTTGTATATTATAAAAGCGTCAAAGTGGGAGTTCCTTTCTGTTTCACAAAACATTAGAGTTGTTTCTCCATCTTTTTTATTGGGTTGAATTAAGCGAGTGAAAGCATTTACTATTCTACAGAGAAAGTCAGTGGAAGAAATCATCTGATGTACTTACATACTTTATGCTGCTCATCATCTTGGTTTAGGAAAGATGCTTTTAAGAAAATACAAACTGATTGAATTAGATGTGGCTGAGAGAGGGATAAAATAAATAAAGTGGCTGTGTAGTCACGGTGGTGGTTTGTCATGTCGTAAGAGTTGTTTGTCTATTCCCAATTTGAGGATGGAAAAGTGAAGCTGACTCTGACTTGACTGAGTGGGTTTGAGTGTGTTTGTGCAAGTCCATTCCATTAGGGCTCAACAAATGTAATTACGGAGAAATGGGAAAGCATCCGGCGTTTCATCATCATTTCCCAGTTAAACCTCAACAACTATAATAAAAGACTATCACAAACTTTTATTCTTTTTTATCCAATGCAATGAGTCTACATAGATTCCTATCACATTTTTAATCTTTTCCCAAAGCCTATGTGAATTTATGTCAACTTTTGCTACGACTAATATTTTTGAAGAACACACGAAGAGCTGTCGACTAGAAATTCTGGTCGTCCTCTAATTTTCTACCTCTACAGCCCCTGTCATCTTGTCACATCTTTCACGGTAATTACCCACTAATGAATTCCCTCCCTCTCGTTTCTTTACGTCTCTTTACAGAACATGAATATTCCAACTTTTTGGCATCCTACAGATATCAATATTTTAAACGAATATATAGTAACTTGCACATAACTTATTCCATGTTGTATAGTGTCTCAATTAGTTTTGTTAACAGTGGATCTATATTTTGTTGGACTGAGAGACAACGCGAAGTATCTCTTTAGATTAAAAGATACGAATCTTGAAAGTTGAAAATCAGGCTGAGCAATGAGCAAGAGAAATTTATTGACCTCACCTTTCTTTATAATAATATCTAAATACATACAGCTTTTAAAAAAACACAAAGGACGTTTGTTAATGTCACAATGAAACAAATTAGTTTGCTCTCATAAAATTATATACATTCCAGCTTTTCTATAAAAGAGAGAGAGAGCGAGGGACAAGCTATTTTTGTTGCGTTTTTGAATAGTTTTGTTTGAAACTATTTAAAGAAGACAAATATGAATCATTTTTGGTAAAAGTAAAAATACATATTCAACTGTTAATTCCAATTTGACCAAAAAGGACATGTATATGTGTACAATAAATAATGTGAAAGAGACTAATTTCCATTCCATTTGTGAGTAGTGATAAAACACGGCTGACTATTTGTCCAACTATTTTACTTGCGACTGGTTTTGTTGTTCATCCAACGCTTCCTTCTTACGGCATTGCAACAACATCAAATTAATCTGTAGCTCACTTGAGACAGAAAGATTAATGCAATGGAGAATTGACCGTACGTTAACAATTAATTTACGACAACCACGCACAAGTGAAGTAAGAAATCAGTCTTATCCAAAAATGTGAAGACTCAAGACTTGATGCCAGAACCAAATTACTTTGTACCACAAAACATTACAAACAAAGCTTGATTCAAATTCAGATTTGTATCCAAAAAAGATGATCCTTCAGACTGATTTGGTCAGACAAATTGCGCTTAGCCCACGTGACTGGGGCTATAAATATTGGACTATCAGATGAGAGAGGTGACAATGTTTGTGACAGTCTGATTTTTCTAGCTCTTTTTATTCCGTCCTTCTGCCTTCAAGTCCACTGGCCCCCTGAGGTCTCTTAGATTTATAATATGAATTCAACCGAGCAATCTAAATTCTCATCTCTTTTGTTGAGTTCATATCGTGGCATTTTATGGACTCGCATTCTTTTTGACTTTTCCCAATGAATCTAAAGTCCAGTCAGAATGAAATGAATTTTTTTAAAAAAAAAGCTAGACGTGCATGTTATGTGATGTCACAGGCGTGAGTTGGACATGAGCTTTGTCCCCTTTCAAGTTTTACTACTCTATTACGATTATTATTGTTATGACTTTATTTTCACACCTGCCCACATTTCAGGGCTACTATAAGGTTTTTAATAAAACTGCAGAGCTTACGAAATACAGCGACGACCCACTTTGAGCTCATTCATTCGCAGCATTATTACAACAACAATGCATAAGAGTACTTTCATTTGCCCTCTTCAACAATGCTCATTTTTATCATTTTCTATTCACAACTCACCACGGGTACTTAACTGTATACGGTGATTATATGCCATTCACAAAATTTAAGCCGCGTTAAAGTAAATTTCTAATAGATGATGAGAACCTAAATACCCAATGAGTCCCTTTTACTTTAAATGAGCAGTATTAGATCTTATCAATACGTTTTTACATTGTATTCACAAACGATGCTATCTTCAAGTATTGCCATATGTATATCAATGGATTTCATATTCAATATGTATTTAAGGTGCATATTTTGAATTCCTTTCGTAAAATTGTAAAATTTAATGTGTTTATTTCCTAAAGCTTCCAGTCTCATATTGAATGAGTAATAATAATATGACGCCAAAGCTTATTTACTAATTAGCCAACCAGGTCCCAAGAGTTCTAATTACAAATACATATAGAGGATGCATGTATGAATGATTGAAATTGTATTTCCCTAATTCACATCCCTTCTGAATGAAAAGTGTGAGGGGCACAGTTGTGGGTAACTAAGTAGGCAGTTCTTGCTGGGCCAACTCTATTGGGGGGAGTGTACGAGATTTCTGATAACGATACCATAATCATCAAGACGGACAAGATTTGAAACATGTTAGAGAATGAAATGCTGCTCTGGGTGCGAAAGGGGACTTTGTTGTTAATAAATACAAGCTAAAATTGTGAATGCGAGATTTGGAAACTGATAACCACGTCTCGGGTGGACAATAATTAATATGATTTTTGGTGGTGAAGTCAGTAGAGATGTGTCACCAAACCAAAACGTTCGTTTAAAATACAGAGGGACAAGATTTACGTAAGATTTACGGCCACCAGGAAACCAGGCTTGATTATTAATGACTTACCAGCACCCAACGCACACTTTCATGTACAATTTAAAACGTGTGTCTAATTCCTACAAGCTACTATCTTTAGTGTCGTTGATATAGATTCATACACCCAGAGGAGCTATTTATATGTACCAGTAAATTAAATTTTAAATTGACTTGAAATATTGCTGCGCATCCGATTCTAGTTCTTGCGTTAGGATATAAAAAGTAAAAGGGTTGAAGGGACAGTTTTTATCTTGAATTAATGAATTTTACATTTCATTAAATTCAATATTTTTTATCTACGTTTCCCATGAGTTTGGAAAAATGAACTGATTCCCAGGCTGCTTTAAGATTGACCATTGCAAATACTTTTGTCAAGTACAAATAAAATTGAGCGTAATAAATCCTTTTCATATTTTTGATATCAAAATCCATCTATTCAATGGACCCTGATAAAGTCATCAATTTATTTTTTGTGGCTCCTTAATTCAGAGGTCCACTATTGGGAATACACAGTTCACCAGCTTAATATATAACTTGATTTAACCCTTTTCCAGAGGATACTACCTTCTTGGAGAGTTTAAATTAAAATGAGACTTTGATCTTTGCCAATGGTCAACCCTTTTACTTTTTGTTAACTTAGCCCCTTACCTTTAACCCTTTCAGCCTATTTGACTTTTGGATCACAAATATAGAATACAGTAATTTATTTGCTACGGATAAAAAAATAACCCTTCTCCTAATTCTGATCGGTCAAACCTTATATTGTGGTTATTCTCGCAAGCATAAAAATAGTTTAAAGTGTCAAAAATGGTCAGATAAGAAACAGAACGAGGCAACCACAACCAATGAAGTTTTTTTATTGATTAATCAATAACAACCATTTCGGTTGTATGAGTTCTGCCAATAGATTAAAATTATGATTTTAAAATGGGTGCATTTGCTGTGTAGTTGTAAAATACCA
>JAQIXN010001468.1:0-18130 GCA_034698145.1 Proisotoma minuta
AGCTCGCAGATTTTTATGCGTTGTTAGGTGGGTCTCTCCTGTGTGAAGAGAAACCCAGCTTAAAAAGCGGCTGGTTTTGAGCTGCAGTTTTATATAGATATGTATTGCAGCTCAAAACCAGCAAAGCTCACCAACTAGAAGAATAGTGTTTGTACTAATGACTTATCAATTACAACTAAATAGATAGCCGCATGATGACAAGTAATAAATCATGCAAAGTCTGATCTGATATCCTCTCTTTCCCTTTGACGTGTTGGATGGGGAAAGAAAGTAGTTTGGTTTGGAGATGGTTGCATAGCATAAATCACTCAAGCTGCTTATCATGTATAATAAGAAGGGAGAAAACAAGGTTTTTGTGTTGAATGAGTGTCAAAACCAACTGTCACTTGTCATCCTTATTTATATAGAAGAGGGATATATTATCACTTGATCATCTTACATTTTACATCCGTTTGAAATTGGACGCTCTTGAGGATCTTCAACACAATTGGATCGGGATGCTGATTCATGATGCACAGCGCAAGTAAGGCGTCAATAGCATCTTCTGGTTTGTGTGAAAATTGTCCTCCGTCGAATCTCCGGCTCAACTCTTTTATATAAATTTCGGAAGACATCTGATAGCCTAAAGCAGCGGTAGTCCACAAAAATCTTGAGATATCTTTTAATCGGCTTTTCATGGGTATTCCCGACTCAGAAGAAGAAGAGGCTTCCTTTTGTGTATCCTGCTCCTCTTTAAGAATGCTGACAACCAAAGATTCCATTCGTCTTAAAATATTCTGGAGGCTTAACTCTGCATTGGGATCTTGAGGTAATAATTGTTTTCGACCTGGCCCCGAGAATGCAGAGATTATATTCGTTATAAAACGGATGTGACGCACTTTTTCCTCATAAACTGAACTGAACATTATTTTTCCTAAAAGTTCTAAAAGTCTTTGGTCAACATGATTCACCTGCCGAAGTATTTTAAGGAGTGAGATTGTTACGAATTCAAAGTATTCATCTTCATTAGCTTGCTGATGTTGCAAGGCTTGAGAAAGATAATCGCACAATTTAGAGGATATTATATTCAGTGGGGCTTCTGATTGGATTCTGATCCCTCCTTTGAAAAATGACTCTGAAATTATCGCCAACTCGAATATATCCAAAAGAGCATAAGTTAGCTCTGGATTATTGTCACAAAATGTTGCAATCTGACTCAGAACTTCATGACTTTGAAAGCTCTTTTTCCCCATCCCAGCAAAAAATATTAGATGGACTAAACTATCTTTAAGATTGTTATCGGTAGTATTAAAATTCATAATTTCTACACATCTTCTTTGAAGAAGTTGATCAAAACACTGCAACAGATTCACTCTTGTAAAATTTGGGTGAAAATAATGGAGCCATGCATGAATAAATTCAAATGAAGATAATTCTTTTGCGGATTCGAATCTTGGGTCAAATAATTCTCTGCAATAATTATCACATAGCGCAAGCGTCTTGTTGCTTTGCATTGTAGCAATGTAGTAAGGTAAAATTGTGTTGACTTCCTTTTCATTTGAAGGAAATTTTGAATGTGATGATAGACTTAAAAATTCCTTAATTCTCTCTTGTTCGCTGAACGATAGCTGCTCACGATTGAATTTATTTGTAATATCTTGCCAATAATCTTGTTGTAGAAAATAATTTTTATAAACCATTTCTTGATACGTTTTAAATTGTTGACTTGTGCTCTTTTTACATGAACTATTTAACTGTCGTGTTAATTTAAAAGTTAAGCAATCTTTTCTGATTAAAAGGGTTCGTAGTAGTTGTAAATTTTTTGGCACAAGTTGTAACGACGACATGTTTGAGAGCAATTAGATTTCTTCTTTAAACATATCTTCAGTATATGGCAGGAAAGGTGAGACTTCCGTTGTGGACCCTTCGATAAAATTAATCAATCTTGTGGCTTCTCTAACGCCAGAGTCATGTGCTCCGTGAACTGTAGAATGGAAATGAATGTGAGATGCTTCTCCACCAAAACAAAGAATCTGTTGAAAAACATTCATAAATTGTTGTAAGCATTAAATTATATGTAGATACATACTGGAGTTTCTTCTTTTAAAATAGGAGCTGCAATATCCGTCGCCCACACGTTGTGCTCCTCACTTTCCACACTTCTGAAACTATACGATCCTCGAATGTATGGGTTTGAAAACCAAGTTGAGCGAACAAAATTTTTTAATTCTGGGATGTTGAAAAATGGTCCAACGAATTTGTGCAAGACTTTCATAAAGGTTGATTTCACAATATTTTCATCCAGGGTTTCAACTATTCTTGCGCTTGGTCCCGTGATCCATGAATTCAAGGCTGTTGGGTGGGAAGCAACAACGTAAAATCCTAAAATCCCTCGGCACCACAATGGTAGCTATTTTTTAAAAAGCAATCCATCAAACAACTTTTTTAAATTATTAAATTTTGATAAGTACCCCATTACCCCATCAATTTTGGTTTTCAACTCTTCATCCGACGCATCTGAAGAGTAGTGTCTTGCTGGCTCTTGAGTATTCCACAATAAATTAAATCCGATAATCTCATCAGGCCACCATTTATGTTCAAAGTCAAAATGCAATTTGTCCACACAGCCGATACCCAAATACTATAATTTTAAAAAGTACTTTAATTATTACTTTGTTGGATAAGCAATTCCAAGTACCTTTATAGCTTTGAGTTTGCTGTCTGGCAATGAAGGAAAGAACAAGGATGCAGCCTTTTCTTTCAAAACTCCTAAAGATACTGTGCAAATGACGTGGTCAGCAGTGTAAATTTCTCCGTCCCCGCATTCGAGTTTTACTTCCTGTGTAAGAAATTAGAATTTATAACTGAAATTAATTATTTAACCCGTTTTTTTTTTACTTTTTCACTGTAATTAACTTTTGTGACTTCTTTCCCCAAATGAATCCACTCTGGAATTTCTGGAATAAATTGTGGAGCCAATGAAGGTTTATCATGCTGAAATATTACAAGTTATTTTGTAAAAAATCTATTTATGTTTTTGAAGCTGTTTTATGTACCAAAATCAAATTGAGTAGAGATGCATAAGATGCTGGGGGCTTCCAAGCATTCAAAGGATTTCCTGGACACTCCCAATATTCCTGTTGACCTCTGCAAGAGGTGAAGTGCCAATTGTCCGAACCGTCAATTCCCGTCTGAAATCTATGTTGCCAGTCTAAAATCTGGGTGGCAAGAAGCTTGTCCTCGTCGTTAAACTCTTTTACAGTGTCATCATCCCAAAATAATTTCTCCGACCACTGCCCTAAAGGTTGTTCGGGTGTAGAATTTACGGCTGTAGGACCATTAGTAATTTTCCCCAAAACTTTTTGAAATGTCTTGTACTTTTTCTTGGGCAGGATGTATCCACTTTGAGTAATGAATATTGCGTTGGAATTAAACTGAAAATTGCAAAACAAAGGAAATTAGTTTTCAAATTTCAACATTTAGTTCGACATTCTATAGAGAAAAGAAGACCTTCAAATTGTTTCCAGAAGTATCAAGGAGGTCTAGTGGTTGGGCTTTATGAAACACAGAATTCCGTTCATTGCCGTGAACCCACTGCGCCCCATTTTCAATGAAATAGTCCCCTGACATATATGCAAATGAAAATTAGACTTTGAGATAAATTTCTAAATGAAATGCACCTAATTTAAGTGTCTGAACACGGCCCCCGATTCTTCCATCTGCTTCCAACAATGTCACATCAAACTTTCCATTCTTTATCAGCGTAGTTGCAGCAGTTAGTCCTATTTGAAAATTGTTTATCACATTTTCCATGAAAAGATGTATTTCTAAAGAAGGATGTTTCCCCACCTGCCACACCCCCTCCGATTATCACAACCCTTGGCTTCATGCTCCAGATTCACTCTGCTCATATAATCTACGAGTAAATAAAAAAAATATTATTGCCTCAATTCAATTGCCCATTCATTTCTCATTTCCCTAAATAACTGAATGTAGTTCACACCAAATTAAATCTACTCATGTCATGATATGATACGCTCAAATAAATGTCCTCGTCTCAGTCTCAATCTTTGATCAGCCTTGTTTTGCAAAAATGCATGCAACCTAAATTCAGATCATTTTGTATAAATGGCCCAGAATAAACCAACAAAGTTATGCAACAGACACACCCCTCAATGAAATATCCAACCCATTTAATGATGTCACTAACATTGACCCCGACCCCGGGCACAAAAGACGCGACGCTTCCCAATCCCATTCATCACATCCGGCAAAAGCCAACCCGTTAATTATACAGCCAGAGTCCAAGTCCAAAGGCCAAAGTACAAGTTTCAGGAAAATTGGCAAGTTTTCATGAAACTTTGTAACGGGTCTCTGTCTGCCCCAAACGAGCAAAACAGACAAAGAACGCAGTTTTCCCTTTTCCTTTTGCAGACTTTGCCCAGACTGAAAATACTAAAATTTAATTTTACTCAGAGTCCAAAGTTTAAAGTTTGGCTACTCGTCGCGTTGCCAAAAAACCAAAGCCCCCTCAAAGTTAACTGTTGTAGCAAATGCAATAGCATTTAAGTTTAACTGGAATCTCGCGTGCTCTCAATCCAAACACGCAAAATGTACAACATGTCACTTGGACTTGCACACAAAAACAAGGCTGTTTTGCTCAACATTCGTCATTCGGCCTCTGCCTCCTTAAAGATAAGCACAACTGGGCAAAGTGTCGAAAATTACTTACGTTTCAAAGGGAATTTCCAATTTCTCCGGAACGGATTTAAACTAGCGCCGCTTGGAGGCGAATTGACACGTTTCATGGAAAATTTCGCCACCCGAACTTTCTCCGCCAAAGGAAGAAACTTTCTCCAAAATATATTCACAAAGATTTCGCCAACACAAAAGAATTCTGAGGGCAACCTCTCGGCGCCGGGAGGCTACGACATTAACGGCAACAAAGGGAAGGATCTGCAGAAAATGGCGTCTCTTTTGCTTCCCATAATTGGAAGTCCACCGGATAATAGTTCCATGCCTTATAGTTCTTCCCCAATGGACGATATTGGGGGACTGTCGAAACTTTATCAGGACACGACGAGAGGGGACGAGGAGGACTATGCCCCCCCTCCGGCTGCGGGGCTCAGAAATAGAAGGTTTACGCTGAGGAGAAAGCTGTCAACTTCGTTTGACGACCCGCAGACGAGCCTTATGCTTGGGATCCTCCAGCAAAAGATGGATAGCGGGGGTGGGGGCAGTGGAGGGGGGAAGGCTAGTCCTGGGATAAATATTCCACAGGGGACGGAAGGGGGTGGGGCTTGGATGGAGGAACATTTCAGGAAGATGAGGATAAGCGAGGGTTCGGATGAGGATAACAATTCTGTGGGGAGTGGGGGGAGCAGTGGGAGTGGGGGCAGTAGGAAGGGCAGCAAGGGCATTCATCAAGACATTTTCCAGTTGCTGGAGAAAGTTATCGAGTTTAAAAGTAGGAATGTGTCCCATATTACGGTAGAGGTGAGTAATCAATTGTGATCTTTGCTCTTATTTTTAGAGTTTTTACGCATATTGCTTGAATATGATTTCACAAATACTCGGGTTACTCAACCTCCGCTAGTCAATGAATACGAAATACGAAAGGAGCGTGTGTTTATGTATAACATGTTTTGCATCTAGTATACAAAATACTTGCACAATACTGTGAGAAAATGTATCCTTGAGCCAAGAATCCGATACATCTTCGTTTTTCCTTGATTTCGTAAGCAATCGTTTATTGGGACATGCAAAACTCCGCTTTGTGTTGCTCAATAAGGGATTTTTGGTTGCAAGCTGCAGCAGCCATTGATAATTATGATGTCGAGTCAAAAACTAATCAATATTTTTCAAAATTTTCAGCAAAATGTCAAAGATTTATGCACAGTTTATAATGACACTGACGAAGCGGACAAACTTCGATTCTTCAATTTGCTGGGTGGAAAATATGGGGTGGACCATTCTTCAATTGTCTCACTTGCGGAAGGCTTAGCAAGGGCTCAAGATGGACAGACAAAGCTTAATTTTGAAGAAAAGTTAAGAACAGCTTTAATTCCAAAGTACCAATGGCTATTTTCACAAGTTGGCCGTCTTGAAAATGGAGTTAAATTTTTAGTAGATTTAAGGACTGATATTTTGGTAAGAAAATGATAAATTTTTGATTTGATAGTAAGTTTTTAATAATTTTCCCCGTTGCAGGAAGCGATTGAGAAATCGAAGGAAAGTACAACACTGCTCAAGCCATTAAACAACTGCTTAAAAGAACTCATAGGAGTTTGGTTTGCAATCGGATTCTTAAAATTAGAAAGGATTACATGGAATTCCTCTTGCGAAATTTTACAAAAAGTATGTTCAACTTTTTTGCATCTGTTTAGTAATACTACATTAATATAACTCTTCTTTTAAAAACAGATTAGTGAGTATGAAGCCGTCCATCCACTCCGAAATTGGACTGATTTAAAGAAAAGAGTTGGACCTAATCGACGATGCTTTGTTTTCACGCATGGCAGTATGCCAGGAGAGCCAATAGTTGTCTTGCATATAGCACTGACGAACCAAATTTCATCTTCCATCCACAATATTGTTGCAAGGAAAAGACTTGGATCAAGTAAGTCAAATTGTAAATTTCATCAAACGTATTCCTTAACTTAAGTTAATGGTCTGGTTTAGTGGATGTTGAATTGGACCCGACAGAAGAAGTTGAGGACCACAAACTTATTGATACGGCAATATTCTACTCAATTACTTCTACCCAGAAAGGACTAACGGTAACTTAAATTGCGTGTTTATAAAAGTTTTCTAAATTGATATAAACGAGCGTACATTTAATACTATATTATGTTCACAGGGTATTGAATTGGGCAATTATCTAATCAAAAAAGTTGTACGTGAGCTACAGATAGAATTTCCAAAAATGTACCAATTTTCAAGTCTATCCCCAATTCCTGGATTTGCAAAGTGGTTAATGGGTTCAATTAAAACATCTTTAAGGGGTAATTTATACTTTTTAAAAATTCAAAACAAACTTACATTAAACATATTTTATAACATGCAGATCCTGATAGCCAGCAGTTCCTTACAGCCAACGAAGTCCAACAACTTACTCAAGTATTCAGCTCTAAATTCCCTGGCAAATCTTTCTACGATGGCTTCATGGAAGCATTGAAACTTAATTACTGGCATTCCGATAATGAATTAGCAACAGTTCTAGAAGCTCCTTTATTGAGATTATGTGCCGAGTACCTTTTCCTAGTCAAACGTCGGGGATATGCTTTAGACCCCGTTGCTCACTTCCACCTTAAAAATGGTGCTGTAATGTGGAGAATTAATTGGAATGGGGATGTCAGTCCAAGAGGTCTAACCAACAGTTGTGGGATGATGGTCAATTACAGGTACATATAATACCATTTTTGATTTGCATTATATTTCCAATTATTCCATATTTTTTAACTGCTTTTACAGATATTTTTTGGATGATTGCGAGTCAAATAGTCAAAATTATTTGGAACAACAAATAATTCAAGCTTCAGATCAAGTTCAAGCCCTTGTTAAACAAACTGAAGATTTTCCCAATAGCAAAATGTAACCTAATTCAAAGACATTACTATAATTAACTTTAGATAAGTGACTGGCTACACAATATGAGATTTTTTATATAATATTTATTTTTTCTGTATAACAAATACAACGGATCCTCGTATTAGCAATAAATAAAAAGCTGACCCTACAAAACATTTACTGCCTTCACTGTATCAAAATGAGCAAAAATATCAGCCGTCGTAAGTGGACAGATAAAGTAACGTTCCGTGCACTCTGTCACATTTCCGCTTTTCGCATCCCACCCAATTTTTACAGCCTCTTCAAAAACGGAAAGTATGGGTCGCTCTTCAATCACGTCTTTGTTGGCCTCTGCCTTCTTCTCATGTTCTCGTCTCCATCCGGATCTAACAATTGAACAACAATCAATTGTTAGGATCACTTTACGTTTGTTTATAAAACTTACTTGCTCAAGGCAGACAGGGCTAGTTTAAATTCTCGGGGAACTTGATATCCTCGAAGTGAGTGGGCTTGCAGCTCGCACAGCGTCCTTAACAAGCAGTCCTGCATGTCCAGTCGACGCACGACCTGACAAAACATTTCAAATATTATAATGATTCCTCTATAAAGTTAACAAACCGTAAACATTGTTTCTGCCAGTCGTTCCCTTTCCTTAACAAGTTTCGGATTGGCAAGCTCTCTTTTCTTTCTCTTGCTATTATTCAGGTTGAAGTAATCTTTGTTTGACAAGTCATTCAAATTTATAGGAAGTATTGTCAAGTATCGGAGTAAAAACAACTGAAAGCATTGCATTTGGGATATTATATTGGGATTGATTTAATAAATTAGTTAAGGCTCCAAACCTTCAGGACAATTATACCCAACATGATTGATTCAAAAGGGGTGAGTGCAAAGTACCAGGAGGTTGAAGGGGCTACAGAAATATTGTCAATCATCCCACGCACTGGGCTGACGGATCCCGAAAGAAGTAACGCCATGGCACTTGACGTCACGCCCAAGCCCATGGAGGACAAGGGGGACACTGGACATTGATAACTCAAGCCCAAGGCAGGGATCAACGTCGTTCCCAGAGATGACATTATGTATAATATTATTGCCTCTTTTCTCACGATAAACACTTATGCAAAATATTTTGCTTATTATATCTAGGAAAGCGTGTCTTTTGTTTTACTTGAACTGGAAAATTCTTTCCCCTTGTCAATAACAATTGGGTCAATTATTGTTGTCTCTTTGGATGGGAAACAAGGCTTGAAATGTAGAACAAATAAGATGTTGATGTTCATCTCATTGACTAGCAATGAGATGCATGAGAAAGAAGTCCAGTTATTGTACAGACAGATAATTAGTTTATCTCTTCTGGTTGAATGGCTATGCAAGTTTTTAAAGCATGAATTATTCATTCAATACGGTTTGGCTAAAAGAAGTAGGCTGATGGCACATATCATAAGAGAAGAAATCAATAGATCTAACAACATTTTCAATTCAGTCAGTGTGGGTGATTTGATTAAAAGTAGAAAATTCTAATCTCCGTTTCGTATTGTTATGCAAATATCTGTAGCCCGATGCGAGTTGTGAGGTGTCAAAACATTCATTGTTCGTTCAGAATATTTCTATCTATTTTTTGGGAGAAAGTCGCTGTATGTGGAATGTATATAAAAAACTTCATTGTGCCATGAAAGTTATACTTTTATATGTATTTTCTCCTAAACAAAATTTCCCTTGACTGATGACACATCTTACTTTCCAACTTTTAAAAGTTAATAATAGACCAAAATAAAAAAATCCAGAAAATATGCCTTTGTCGTTTATGATGTCCCTTATTTTTCTTAGAGGAAAAAGAGAAAATAAAACACATCCCTTCATTTTTCATTACATGCAACATTCTTTGATTTAAAAAGGAGTTTCATTCTAAGGAAGGTGGATAGAAAATGGATGGGAAAAGAAAGTATTCCGTCCTTTGTTCAAACCCGCAGTTCATTGTGATTGTTGAAAAAATCGAAAGTACCACATGTGCAATATAAATATACTCTTTTATTTACATTCCCATCCCAAATTTTCATATAGAATTTGATTTGGTCTATACAATTTCTCAGCTCTGATTTTCCTTTGAGTATAACTATAATATTGATTTAAATATAGGATGGAAAACAATGGAATGATGAAAATCATGTTGGTTTAGCAGAGTGCAATTTTGCTTCTGGGTATTTTACTCATTCTTATAAATGTATTTTCCTTCGCCCACAATTGAATAGCAAAAATCTAAGAAAGAAAGTCACTTTTCATAACAAATTTCTTGAAAACAATTTTCTTCTCTGAAAAACAAACATTAAAATGGTGAATGAAAGTAAATTTGAATAAACAATTGTACGCTTCACGGAACGGGAAAAAAGTAAATAAAGTTACGATTGGACAACGGAAGGTAGCAATATTTTGTCTAAATTGAATGTAATTGGAAGAGAGAGGGCAAAATTTAGGAGAGTGAAAGTAAAATGAGTGGAAGGAGGTAAAAGTAATTTAAGGTGGTGAAATCTAATTTTGCTGCAAAAGAAACGGAAATCTCATTCAGTTTGGATTGGATTGCATTACTTACAGTTGGAGAAAGTGGTTTGTTGTTGAAAAAAGAAGTTTTTTGTCTTGGTTGTGTTAGATTATGACAAGACTTCAACTTCAACTGCTTTGCTTCACATATTGTGATGGGATACTTTCACTTTTTGTTAGAAGGGGAAAATAAATAAAATCTTGCCATTTATTTATATGATTATCTACGGTGGAATTTGGAGCATGTCAAGCTCGGCATATTTTTGAGGCAGGTGTCTTACTTTCTTTTGCAAGAATGTCGGGAAAATGCCTTCGAATGGATTCAAAGACATAAAAGAAAGGCCCAAATGTCGAATACTGGAATAAATTGGGTTTTCTTAAGTATCCGCATATTTCAGGTGCAAGATAAATGCAACTCGTAAATATTTTAAACCAAGGCCTGAATTTACATTTTTGTGCCAAACTGTGTTTTACTTCTTTGCAGGTTTAAGGTTGTTTAATAAAAAATTCCAAGCATTTTTATATTGAATAATATCCCCAAAGTTGCATTCTAAGTATTTATGGATTAAATTCAGAACTTGGGTGTGACTTGTGACACACTTTTATTAAGAAAGTAAGAGGAAATGAAAGGCTTCATTGTTGCGGAAAAGCCAAACAGTTAATGCATAACAAGCGAGGGAGGTGACATTAGTTGGAATAATAAATACCGAGAGGAGAAGACTCGTTCTCAACTTTCTCCATAAATTAAGAAGGTATATATACAGACTCGGTTTAATCGTTATTTAACAAACTGTTCATCTCCAAAACAAGTCCGTAGTCCAAATTTAAGAAAGCGTGATGCATGTAAAGTGATTAGTTGTTGGGAAATTGTCCTCCTCCAGACATGTATCCTCCATAAAGTCATCTTACAAGATGTGTTGAGGAAAAGGCAATTTACCTTTTCTAAGTAGATTTTCATGTTCGTTGGTTATAAGCGTTGACAGCCGAGGCAGACCTGAGATTCTTAACAAATTAAACTGAAAGTTGGAAGTATGGAAAAGGTTTAAAAGTATTTTGTGAATAATGACAATTTTATTGGATTTTTTGTTTGTTTTTTACTCAATTTTATGCAAAAGATTGGATGACATTCGGCTGGAAATTAACAAGAGTTGATAATGAGTTAGATCCCTTGTTTTTTTTATTTTGAGAAGATGTGTTGAATGAGAGCGAGCCCCAGGTGGAACTTTTGATGATTGTTTATTTTTCCACAGTCTGGGAGATGGATGAAAGGAGCATTGAAGCAGGAAATTACTGCCAAAATTAATCTTATACTCTTTGTGCCCTTAGCATGTAAAGTCATGCAGCCATGAAGCAGAGAGAAAATCTTTTTGTGAACATGCTTGACAATTTAATTCAATCTTCACAAAGTACCCTTTGATACAAAGGAGTAGACTGCCACAAAAAATACTGAAAAATTGAAACTATAGCTAAAAGAAAATCATTCCCTACATGAAACATTATATGTAGGTATGTCATATGTATTTTATTTCGACCAATTACCAATTAACGTAACTGTGTCTATTTAATCCATATTAATGTAATTGTAGGTTAAATTCCATGCGATCAGGGTTGAACGATTTTGAATCGTTTGGAGCTTTTGAGGACTAATGAGTTTCTGGTTGATGAATCCCTTAATGAGGTTTGTTTCAATATTTCCTCACTCTAATTGGGAAAGGAAGTTTTGGTAGAGACAAATAATCCGGATGAATTGAATGTAAACGTGTCTAATTAGGAGAAGAAAATTAATTTCATCCAAAATATATTGAAAGGGAACAAGTTTTGTTTCAACTTCTCAAATAGTTCTCAACATAAAATGCACATCGTATAAATCCTTTATGTGCTTAATCCGTCAAAGAAACTTTCTCCAATTTTAAGATAAATAAGAGAGGCTCAAGAATTTGAATTTCATGGCATAAACAACATTCGAATATAATTTGATCCTTAATATTTGATTGTAATATAATTGGTTTGGGCGTTTTTGTTGACAAAAGGATTGAAATAATTATAAAGTTTGGATTGCGGTTTGCGATGAATCACTGCAAAAGCACGTTCAACAACAACATCCACGAGAAATGAGTTTGGCACAAGGTATTAAAGTAGAAATGTAATTAATTGTTGTTTACGAGTAAGTTATGCCCCCACAGGGGCCGCGTGACGGGTGGGCAAGGTGGGCAATTGCCCAGGGCGGCAAAATTTTGAGGGGCGGCGAAATTTTGAAATATTAAAAAACCACAGACAATAAGCCTGAAAAAAAATAAAAAAAGGTTAAATACTTCTATGAAAAATTCATTTGTTAGGAAAGTGCAGTTGCTCCAAACACAATATCCATGTTTTTTTTTACAAACCTAAAGGGATGTGGGTTTTCCCATTCTCAAATTCCATTTGGAAAATTACATGCCTTTTTTCATATTTTTAAAAATTTTCGTCAAATTTTTATTTAACTCCTAATTTTGTTTGAATTTCAAATGCACATGCATCAATTAAATAAAAGCCAAAATTTACTTTTTTGAATGCTTTAATTTTACCCAAGAACTTAAGCTAAATTTAATTTTCCATTTTAATTTTATATGCTCAATTATATGCTCAATTTACATGTTAACATTAAAATATTTAAATCAATAAAAAAAATAAAATTAATATTGAAATCTTTTCACAAAAACAGAAACTTGAAAAATCACTTTATGGATTCCCATTTTTAAGAACTTTCATTTAACCTTAAAAGATGATCTTAAAATTTAGGTTATTCAAATATTACTTTTTTTTAAATATGAAAAAATATAAGGACGAAATTTATTTTAGCTATTTTCGAAAATTAACTAATTAAAAATTTTTGACGACTTTGATAATCATCTTATTTTTTATAGCTATAATACATATGTCTAAAAAAGATCTCCCCATATTTTGATGACTGCAAAGATGAGCGTAGTTTATTAGCAAGTTGTTGTATTTGATCAAATCTTTTTACACCATAAATACAGCAATGATTAGAGTATTAAATAATGCAAACAAACATTTTATCAAAAATTGTTTTGAAACTTTATATCATCTTTCCCAGAAGAGATTCAAAGAAGATTTTTCATTAAGCTTTGGATATTTCGAATAATTCTTGAACTCATTTTTGGCTGAGTTTTTTTTATTCGGAATTCTAGAGGTAGGACCAAATGTTTTCGATCTGGCTAAAATCATCATTAAATAATTAAAATTGACAATTTTAGAGCTTGTTTTATAAAATAATCGGAACGTAAAAAAATTTCGGGAGATCTTTTTGATACATACATAGTTTATCTTATATCGACCGAAATCTGAAAACTTTAAAAAAGTCACAATTTCAAAATCAATTCAAGATATACTCTACTTTTTGATAACAAAAAAAAACCTTGATATCTTTGATGTTTATGGATATAAAACTAAACTAATTATAGTTGCATAAAACCAAAAGGCCGTTTTAAAAAAATCCGTAAATTTTTATTGGTCAAAACAATAGTTTCTATTGCATACATTGTTATTGGGATATAAAATCACTAAATTTTCATTGAAACGTGATTGAAAAAAAAACATGTGGCAAATACTCCTAAAACCATAGCGGCCAATTATACAAAATTTATATAAAAAATAGAAAAAAAAGAAAAAAATAAAAAAAGAATGTGAAAGAGCAAAAAAGAGAAAATACACTAATCTTCGTGCTTTTGAAATTTAAAAGTTCCAAAAAATCAGACACAGAATATCTATATACCTTTAACAAGATTTTTATTTTTTTCCGAATCTTTTGACTTAAAAAAAGGCTAATATTATCAATAAAAATCTGCAAAGGTCCGAAAAAAATTAATTGTCCCTATATTATTACTGAAACATAAATATTTTTCGTTTAAATAAAAGGGTTTAAAAACTAAAAAAAACTTTAATATATTAGGGCGCCAAAATTTTCATTGCCCACCCCACTAGATCATAGCACGCGGGCCCTGTGCCCCCATGCTTATTAACAACACTACTTAATTATTGTTTGGAAAGAGACGTGGAATTATTTCTTCTCGTCCAAAATATTTGTGGAACAAGACCTTGCAAGTTATAACGTCGCCATATCAGAAAGTAACTCTGCAAATGTCGACGTCGACAGAAGAAAGATGAATAGTATATAGATTTCAAACTCTGAGAAAAAAAGTCCAGTTGGATATCTAAAGAAAAGATATGAACAGGATGAACAATGACTTTGGGCATAGTTTGTGGCAACTTGTGTCCATCCGCCCAATCTCGATCCCATCGTCATCCATCATCATTGTTGTCTTTAGTTCATCTGCCCAAAATCCTGTTCCACCAAAGGGAAAGTATGCCACTATTTCACCTGCCACAGCCAAAATGGGCTTCTTTCTTTGCATTTTGGTACGTCGTTAGATTGGGATTGGGATTCTTTCTTTGAGCAAGTATCAAGTTTGTATTGCTACTGTCCACTTTCACTTTTGTATATAATGATGATGTTTTTGAAAAGGCTTTAGCCCATCGCTCATCCTTTGCATTGATGGACATTGTAATAAAGTGCGTTGTGCTTTCCTTTGTGTATTATAATTGTGCTTTCTTCATTTTAGTATTCGGCTCACCGACCAATGCCAATTGGATACATTAAAGGGCCCATTCCTCGATATCCTGTTTCCTTTCCCCAAACTCCATCATTTCCCATTACGAGCACACACAAACAAATTTCCGGTCAACATTTTCCAATTGTGGGAATATAGCATTTTATATCAAACTCAACTAGGACATATTTATTTTGATTTCTGTTGCCAGATGGAAAGTAGGAAAAGCACCACGACTTGGAATCACAAATCTTGTAGACAGATATTTGAAATATCAAACTAGATTCTGAATTACAAATGTGATCCCTGTCTTCTTCTCCTAAGGACAAAAGAATCAATCTAAGCTGATATCTGCAGAGAAATAAAATAAATGTGGCCCACATTTTCCAATGAAAATATGCCATAAATTGAATGTTATTTGTAGCAGGCAGCAATCTTAGACAAATGGATTTCTAAGAGTACAATTTTTATTTCACAATGATTTGATACAGGGAATATTGTAATAAGATAACACACAATGAGTATCATTCCACTATTTTACAGATTTGCAGTAATAATCTTGAATTAGCTGCTACATCAAAGAGATATAAATGTCTAATAATAACATTTGATTTTACCGTGATAAGTTTTCAGGGGAGGTGATGGGTTATCTTTGAGTTTGATATGTGAAACAACAGCTGCAACCGCCACGCTCACCAACAATGTCAAAATACAATTTATAATGTAAAAGAGCACTGGTCTAATAATATCCACAATAATTAACATCAAAAACTTGTTTTATTCTTAGTTAAATTACATTAAATAGCACCATACATCAGCCAAGCAAGTTTGTGAATTGGAATCATCACACAAAACACTACTTTCTATATATTAAACATCAAGAGTAGATAAAGGACTCACAAATATATTTTTTATTCGGTATTTTAAATGTTTTATTATGAAATTAAAAGACATTCAACATTCTCATTCATAAACTTTTTTAGAAATGTAACATTTTTAAAATTCAATATAACGTGATTGTGCAAACACCAACTCCTTTGCACACTTTTGTGCAATGCTCGCATAGATCATTGATAAGATTGGAATTGGACGAAGCGTCTTTTCGAATAATGGCGTGACCATCAGGTGCTTTCTCTTATATATGCTTTCATGTTCCATTCCCATTTTGTTGAACTTGAAGCCTCACAAGTGTCTATCTTTTGAAATCTTCTATTACCTTTTGTGATCTGATTTGTGATTTGGTTTGACCAAAAGCTAAGAAGCAGACAAAAAAGTAGTAGTAGTGTGAGGTCTTCGCACCCGGCAGCTGCTTTCACCAACAAATTCAATTGAAAAGATAAATTTTCAGGGTTGTCGTCTGGAGTGGATAATACTTCCACAAATAAGCAAGTCTTGTGATTTTCTCCCCAGATGACCATTGAAGCCTTACCAATGAATTATTAAATTTGAAAAGTCGTTGATATTGAATTGAATACATATTGACATTGACAATTTTCTTTTATTGATTTTGTACGTATTCATGTCCCAAAGTACTCAGTCATCTTTTGTGTTGAGTAGAAATATAATTTTCCTCAATGCAATCAAAAATTCTATCAGAATTTCAGCTCGCCCCAAACATATTTTTTGACATTGGTTGTTAGCCAAGAAATAAATGAGTTTTGGCCAGAAGACGTGCATTGACATCCCTTAATATCCGATACTAAATAATATCTGTACACAAAGCATGAGTAGCTTAGCTTTATCTCTAACTCACTGTCTGATGCTCAACCTTTATGACAGTGGAAAGATTGGATTTAGTGGGACGATATTATTTGAGTGTGATGGTATTAAAGTAGCTGAAGGGATTGTTCTATCCGACGAGGCGTTGGAATGGAACTCTTCCTTTCATTTCCGTTTCCCAAGCCCAAGGTTTCAGATCCACTTAATCTTCTCAGTTTTGAATTCATCTCGACTTCCCAAATGACATCACATCACGACCATTTCTCGGACATTCCTCACCTACTTTATATACTTTTCTCATTTTTCCAGTCCGTCTTCTGGATAGGGTTGACTTTGGTTGGGGAAGGGAGTAGTAGTGATCAATCTTTCTCTCTTTGAGTGTGCTGAAATAAACAAAGAAAAATTACTTTTTAGTAAAATCAGCGATGAATCACTTCTTTGAAGTGTGTTCATAAAGAAAGGTGAAAACTGACACGTCAAAATAATAAAGCATAAATTTAGCCTTGGTCAGCTAATGGTTCCAAAAATAGTGCAACATAAATATACTTTTATGTAGGATATTTCTCTCAAGTTGGGATTAATTGCCATATCTTAACTCGCTTTTAGGGATTTATAACTCATAATAAAGTAGCCATTAAATGTGTTGGTTATTTTGCCAACATGTCTTGCAACCTGACCAGCATAAAAATCCTTGAGCAATACATTCAAAGGGGTAGGTAATGGATATTTTGGTAGTTCTTTGGAAGAACTTGTTCCCAAGTTTGGTTTGGTCATCACTGCAGCAATAATGATTCAATATTTTATGACCTTCTACAGATTTAGGGACTGAAAGTAGTTTTGGATGTGGATCCAAGTCAAGTGAAAGTAATGGCAGAGCCAAAAGTCGTACAAGTTCTGTAATTGGTCCATCATCGTACATATATCGTCGTAGATTGCTCCAGGTAATATACGTCAGTAGGATCATGTCATGACATGAGTTGTCATATAGTATAGTGTATATAAGAAAAGAAGATCAGATTCACATTAAAGACAAGACGATATAGGTTTGTTGGGGCATTATTTCCTGCTCTCTTGTTACTTGAGGAGGTTGTTCTTTGAGGTTGTTCTTTGTATATCATGTATCCGTCGGATAATAAATATTACACAATGGAAAGTAAGAAAGAATGCGTCCAATGTTTCCTTTGTTATAAATAACACAAAACCCATTTATTGGCTCTGCAAAGAATTTTGCACTCGATCGCATTTCAAAGTATTCAATTTTCACTACAAAAATACATTTGCTATCTGAGAAGAAAGATTTTATCCCGAGACAAAACAGCTTAGTAAAATCATTATTAAGTTCATAAATGAAATATGGTGAGTAAATTACAATCATTACTAATGAGGATGACTTTAGTGTAAAATGAATCTCATAAATTTTACCCATAACATAGCATATAATAAAACTGGAGCTTTCTCTGGAAAATAAATTCAACCTACTTTTAGGCAACTAAAATTTTCAATCAACTTTGTTAAGCTGTTGAATCGTGGGTAGGAGAAAGTTGTGTGATTGTGCTATCTTCTGAAAAGACACGTTCAATTTCGAATCCAAGTTTTCAATTTTACTACACAACCTTGAGTTGAGCCCACAAACAGACGTAGAAGTACAGGTTGGCAAATTAGTGAATCGCTTGCGTTTGAGAATTTATTTTGGCCTACCTAGTGGACCGATTTTGATG
>JAQIXN010001469.1:0-18129 GCA_034698145.1 Proisotoma minuta
ATTGTGAATATTGTAGGATCTCCCCTTAAAATCTTTTACTTTCTATTCAATGAATAGTATTCATGCACCAATCCACTAACGGCTACAACAATTGCAGGCAACAATTTGCAGCGCATTGTTCACTGCGTAACAGGTAAATATCTGTTGGGAGCTATAATATTGGCATTACAGACTAGTTTATCTTTCAAATGGCCTATTGTTGTGAAGCTGTTTTTACACGCAATACATAACGTGCCGTGCTTAGTATACTATTTTTTATTGTAAATGAATGTTAAAATGTTTGTATCGTTCACTTGACTGATTGAAGTCATTTATAATTGTATTGTAGAGCTTTAAAAGAGAATGATTAGAAAACTTATGAAAATTGTTTAATATTTTATGTTTGAAGATCATAAATATTTTTCCAGACGCTAATAGATTATGAAGGCATGTAGTAAAAGGAATGACATTTACATACCCAATATACATATTTATTGCTCTGCTTTTTCTTGATTTTTTTTATATTCTAGCATCCACAATTTGTTGTAAAAAGGAACGAACGAGGGATTTCCGTCTTCTTTCATTCGTCTGGAAATTTGATGGTATGAGACGGAATTGTGCATTTAAATAAGGTCACAAATTACTTTGAAGGCCAAATATCAGTTCTGGAAATCCAATAAAAAAGGATTAGTTATCGATGTGATGGAATCTAAAAATTGGATCGAGGAGGAATAAGAGAAAGGAGTAAAATTATTCGCTTTGGGAGCCCTATAAAGAATGTTGTTTACTTTTCTCAATCCCTTCATTCGAATTTAGTTCCAATGAGCGAACTGTGCTTCTGTTGTTCCCAGGAGTAATTTGTAAAGGATAGATCTTTTATTGCTCGCTTTTCCAAGAATACAGATAAGGTGATTGATCACTGACTCTTCTTATTACGATTACGCAAATGGCATTGGATTAAGGTTGATGATTCAGGCATTTCATTTTAACACTTTTACACTTTTACCACCCGTTCGAATTAAGTTAAAAGATGTGTGCTCTGCAAGTATTCAAATGAGTAGAGGAACGTTTTGCTCATTTGCATCAGGTTTTTCTCAGGAAAAAGTTTCCTGGCATGATGCAGAGAGATTCTTTTAGCTTAATTTCGTCCTCTTTATAATTTTGTAGGTGAAAGTGGTTCTGAATTTAACATCAAGTTATAAAACAGCATCTTACAGATATGCTATATTCCCTTTCTCATACTTCTATACATATGTACATTTAACACTATAAGCTGCACTTAAAATAAGCTGCTGTTTTTCCTTCGTTGTACAATTTCATTTCTTTTTTGGTCTAGAACAAGCTGTTTCTGGTGGGTTTTTATTTAATCAGAGAAAATTGCATGGACGTAAAAGGCTAAAGTAGTAAAAGGTGGAAATATTTTACGCGTTCCTCAAACGAAGGACGAGTTCAAATCGCAAGTTGACAGTTTGATGTTCCACATAGATGCGATTTACCTCTCCTTAAATTTTGCTGTACTAAAATCATCCATATTCCAAAAGTTCTCAGCAAACAGAAAGTCTTTGATCTTTGGAAAACGTAATTAATGAATTTCCAAATCCTGGTATAAGAGTTGTTTTCGTTTGACTCGGATAAAGTATGAAAACCTTTGAAATAAGGCTTAGTTGTACATGATTTATTCTACGACTGTATTAAGTCACGAACGAGAATGAAGGTCGGCGTTCTATGCATAATGTTGGCATAAAATGTTACGCTTTTTAGCAGAATGTCCTTTGGGGAATGAACAACTAAATGACTTTCACCAGATTTGAAACCTTTTTTGGCTTTTCTCTTCTTTATTGTATAATGTTGAATGGAAACTGTAAAAAGCTACATTGCGTCTATTCTTTTCTCCTATTTTTGCTCTTGGAAGTGCAAATGATAATAGTTCAACTTGACAATTTTCTTTAATGTATACTTACAAAATGTGAAAATGTCAAAGTTCGAACAAAAAATCATTTGAAGAAAATTCTAGATTGAAAATGTCACATCAAACATTTATTGATTAAAGATTTTTATACACAAAAAAAATAAATAAGTAGGATTGGGTGGTTTGTTTTTCTTCAGTTGGCTTACTTACGTGTGCTAAGTTGAGCTGCAAAATTTACTTTTTTAAAAGGATCAAAAAATATGTATTGCATTTAGTCTTGAATAACCCATCGTTTTGGACAATTTTATTGTTCAGAAATTTCAATGACTACATACATACAAGCTGTGGCTCTTGTGTTTATCAATTTCCTGTACTCTATCAAAGGAAGGAGAAGAAAGAAATGGGGTTAATAAGGTGGGGTGAAAGCGAGGGGATTAGTTCTGCATGTATCAAATTTCTCGGTGTATTTGAATAAAAGGTTCTTTCGCTTTCCCCTTTTCCATAGTCTAAGTAGAGCAAAAGCCGAGCAGTATAAACAAATTCTGAAAACCAAACAAAAGTGCATCAAAACCGAAGGAAGGGAATGAGATAAGTTCACATCATATACATACATAATAATACACGAGCCCATATGCACGTATATGTATGTATGAATATATGTTCGTATACTATTATTGTGTACAAAAGTAATTTGATCCTAGCAGTCATGTTTGAGGCAAAGAAAATCCGGCGTCATCTCTTCTGCACAAGTCGGTCAAAGAAGGATTCCGAGGAATCTTGTTTTTCTTATGCCAGAATGATCTTTGTGCATAGTGCAGAATATTGTGATGGCAATTCTAGCCTATCATTACAATCAGGGATGCTTTTATGCTCCAATGAAATAGAGGATGAAAACAAATCCTGGCTTTATGTCCTCATGAGCCAGCTTCCGAGGTTTCCCAAGAATCAGCTATGGAACATTGAGTAAAAGCCAAGCGGATTGCATTATTCTAACCGTTTTGATCTTTCTCCTATTTTTTCCAGGTCATCATTGAGATTTTGATGTAGAGAAGATAATAATAGAATAAAATCTCCTTTTACATATCTTCTCCACCACAATTATTATCGCAACAGAATAAATATAAAGAGCTCCAGCTTTCCATGAACAAATCATAACAATAATCAGCTTTTATTGAAACAATCTCTTTTACGTATGTATGTCGATATAATACTTTATTTTATCACATAAAGACTCCAATTAATTAAATTATCTCATAAGACACTGCTTTCCAACAGTTCCAACTTTATGTCCATTTAATGACTAATTTAACCCTGTGTGCACTCATTAACAGAGACACATCATTCGCTAAAATCCTTAATATTATAGAGATATCATCAAGCGAGAACCATCAATGATGATGTCTGAAACATCCTACACAATTTTGACACATGCACAAACATGCAAATGTGATATCACCATTTCATTAAATATTCTAACTAAATCATTTACTTTTTGTATTAATTTTAATTTAAAAATTTTAACTCGGAGGTACGAGTGATTATAATAAAATTACAAACTAATGTGTGATGTTACAATAATATTTTGTTCCATTCCCAGCCGTGTGTAAGTGCGTAAGCATACATCTAATTTATTTTGAGTACTTTATATTAACAGTAAATTCATTAAATGCTCTCTGGACCAACAACAAACAATTAAATTACTTTTGTATTTACACCGAATTTTGAGAAGAATCACAGGTTTCATCAATAATAATGCGAAATAAAATCTAGGAATTGGGTTGAGAAGAGAAAGTTGAGTCGCTCCTTGAATACTAAGGAAAGCCCCTTTCCCCAACAATAATGGTCTAATCTTGTTCAACAATAAAGTAGATAAGTAGAGCCATAACAGATCATAACCCCACTTCAGAATTACTTACTCCCTCCGCATCAGAATATTCAGAATACAGTTTTATCATATATAATATATACAATATTAAGAGGTAGTGTTCCTAAACTATAACTTCCTAAAATTACAGGTACAATTACGCAGGCTATTATAAATTCTTTGTGATCAACATGAACACATAAAATTTCCAACAATAACAACGATTTTTAATTGAATACATATAGTATTTTTTTTTACAGTTTTGCTCATGCTATATAAGTATTATTATTATGTGGTTATATACATACATATATACGATATTTTTAATGTCCTTCGTAGGTATAATAATATGCAAAAATTTGTCATGATTTAAGTAAAATGCAATTTTCCGGAGTTTATTAAAGTTGTAACTTTAGTAAGCTACAGTACATGATCAGTTTGGAATTTTGGCTGGGCCGGATTGGAAAACTTTTGTTGGCTAATTAACTTATTGTTGATCACTGCGAGATAAAATATGAGGATGCTGGAACCTGACTATAAATTTCTATAAACTACATAAAAACATCCGAGAAATATGTTTGGAAGAATACATCTCACAGTTTTAGTAATCCAACATAAAACTTTTAACCGATTTAGACAAGAGCCAGAAAACAAATCCCACAGCTTCTGTTTAGAAAAATAAAGTAAATTGATGGCAACTTATTTGAGTTATAAATTAAGTAAAGAACGCAAAGTTTTAAAGATGGGCTCTCGACTCTTAAAAGTTTGAATCTGTCCCAAAAAAATGAAAATGAAAATGAAAAAAGTTATATATACTTATGTATAATATGAGATGTCGAGGTAAAGATGGTGAAAGTAGGTGACAGAATCTGTCTTTAGGAAGGGATATTATTACGGTTCTTAAGGGATTAATTCCGCAAGCCGCCCGACTCTTGTGGGATGTTGTTCTGCCGGATTAAGGTTTCTTTCATCAATTATTTAATTTGACATCGACAAAGGTTGGTTGAAAGAAAGATGCCATTGCATCTTTGTATATGCATGCAAATGAATACAAATAACTATTACGTATAGATAATGGGTTTTAAAATTCGGAAATTGTATTTAAAAAAAATCTAAAGATTACTTTGATCTCAATATTAGTTTGTTGTTATATTGCATGGAGCAATAAATGTAATTCCGTCTTTAATCACATTAAGTTTGGAGTTGGACGTCACGCAAATCCTTTTCTTAATATTTATAGAAAATCAATGAAGATGCCCCTTATATTAAACCGGAACTGATACATTTATTTAGATTATAGTACAATGATAACATCACGAGATGAAATCAAAAGGAAATAAGCCAAGAAAAAATGGGGCCACGCCACCTGCTCAGCCAAAAAACCAAAAATCCCCAACTCTTTAGTTTCCACTTTATAATAAAGAAAAACTCTTTCTTATTCCTATGAGTTCTCAGAAATTTTGTTTGGTTGAGTAAATCATGAGTCATAAAGAAGCAAGACATGCGACACACTTGTTAATGAAACTACACGGCTGTTCCCAAATAGGCAAGAGGAATGGAGTCGAGATCCACATTATTATTTCCATTTCTTCTTCCACCACCAACTTCCCCACTGTCGTGATTAAATCCATCTTTAGTGTACTCACCCAGAGACATTGCAGGGGTCAAACTTTTATCCGCAGACTTGGAATCTTCATCAGTACGAGCGGTTGATGCTGCCCACTCTCTAATCTCTGCTTCACGTTGTTGCTCCTCGGCTTCCCTTTCTTTTGCATCAAAAAGTTGTTCTTGGTCAGATTGTTTTTCTGCTGCTGCTGGATGTTCGATAACTACATTTTCCGTTGATGTTGTGAGTACTTCGTTCTCGTCTCTTGAGCTAAAACTACAGTTTCCACTCCCACTGTCTCCCCGACGAAAGTTGCGAAATGCGGCTGCTGTGGACGAAGTGGCACCTGTTTGATGCACTGTGACAGCTCCAATGCTCATGTTTCTTGTGTACAGTTTGGGTCTGGCAGGATGATGGCCATGTTGATGTTGAAAGCAATGTTGATGATACATGTTATGATGATGAGGGGTGTCGTGGTGGTAAAATCGAGAGGACGGACCAGGTCGAGGGTCATCGTAAGAAAATATTGAAGAATAGCCTGCCCCACCTCCATGGGCTGTTACGGAACAAGTTGAGCTCCTTCTCAAGTATTTAGTTGTATTTGGCATGCAAAGAGAAAGACCTAATGGATCAAAGTCATCTCGACCTTGGAGAAAAGAAGAGCTCACTCCACTAAAGCTTAAATTAGGATTGGAACGTCCTTTCTCTGACTTGTCTGAAGCCCCGGACCCCCCTTGGTTGCTATTACTGGTAACTAAAAGGGTCATGTTCACAGTCTCTTGAGAATGCGTAGAGCTTCGGTCTCCGATTATATTGGAATGTCTTCTTTGATGATAGCTTTTGGGAAATCTGATTGGACCCGTGGGTCCTTCTGAAAATTAAGACAAACTTTCTATTAAATAATATGCCTTCAAATTGGACAACGGTACATATTTATGTGGATGCAAAATGTGCAAATGTTTTCGTGTTGGTATGAGAAGTAAATACATAGATGAATGTTTTCAATAATAATATTTGTCTCTCTAGTCTAAGTATAGAAGTAGGGGTTTAAATCGGTTTAATACCTGGAGACTTAATGGTGGGTAAGGCTGCATTGTAAGCGTGGCTGGAGACGGTGGACGCTCTGTGAGCATGAGTTAGAAGTGGGTGTGAGACGTGATGAAGCCTGGGATCTTTAGTTTGAGATCTCGTCGGAGAGGCTGGATCCAAATTGATTATTTGGATTTTAGCAATCATCTCGCCAATTTCGGTATGAAGTATTACGAGGAAACACAGTTTCACAAATAAAATGACACAAAAGCCCAAGATGAACAAAATCCCAGCGACGTGATCAACCCATTGGATTAGTTTTACTCCACATCCATTACGATAAACTTGAAATTTCTTCACCAAACTTCCATTCAGAGAATTAGTTTGATAACGAGCGGATGAAAAATAATAAGCTGCTTGCATTTCATTGACCTTTTGTCCTCTTTTTTTACTTTTCTCATTGGAATTTCCATTATCTTCGTCTCGTGGATTGTTGAATGCAGGGGCGTGGAGAAAGCTAAATAAATGAGAACCTGCAATGGGCTCAAATTTCGAAGGTGAGTCAGTGTCAAAGGTGATGACTGGATTGTTTCTTTTTTGTCGATTTTTATCATGCCGTGTATTACTTGTCAAGAATTTTTGATCGTCAGAAAAGATTCCCTGGGTGAAAGAGTCTGGTTGCAGATGCTCATCAATATTTTCCTCATCTCCGTCCCTGATCTCATTACTTGGCGAGCTTTTACTTTCTATAGAGGAATATGAAGACGGATTAGTTTTAGTAGTCTCAGAATTCAATCTTCTCTCGTTTTCTAGCTGCTTCTTGTTGTTACTGTTATTGTTATTATGATTTGTATGATGATGATGAATATCACCATGCTGTTGTTTACTATGGACTTTGAGAAATTTTTGACAAGTGAAAGGGATGGACAATTTAGTTGTTGTGTCGCCTGAATCCGCTGTTGTGACACTTTGCTTAGAGTTTGGATGGGAAAAGGACGGGAATAACTTTTGTGTCTTTGGCTTGGTTTTTGTCTTGTTTCTACTTTCACTTTGATTTTCATGGTTGGAAAGAGTTGAGAGTTCAACTAAAGTGTCATTTGTCGTAAAGTTTGAGAAACTTTGATTGGAAGCTATATTCTCTTGAGGGTGTGGCTGCAATTTCCATCTGTGATTTCCATGTCTCACTTTGATGTGTTTGACCAAACTGGGATTGTTAATATTGATGGGCATATGTTTAGCATCATCCGAACTTATTACTGGGAATTTATCCTGGAGGACTGTTTGATCAGAAAATACTTCAGTGAACTCATTCATGGGAGCGTCATTTATAGGGAGGGAGTCATCGTAATTAATGTGACTGCTGCTGACTCTGGCAGTTTGACCCCCAGAGGGAACCAAGGGATTTGTCACATTATCACTCCTCCCATCCCAATCTCTCCTCTCCCCACCCCCATGGTCGTTTGCTGACTCGTTGGATGAGATTGGGAATTCTTTCTCAAAAGAGTGATGAGGACTACGATGAGTCTTATCGAGATCATCACTGACACTACCACTACCACTGAATACTGCAGAGTCATAAATAACTATGCAACAAGACTCGGGCAGAGATAAAAGACCGGATTCCGCGTCAATTATTAGACCAGGAGTATTGACTTGTCGAGATTGAATTTGGGACAATTGGATATAATCATTCGGCCCATCCACTCCACAACACTGTTCCTCTGCTTGTATTATATTCCAAGTCTTTGTAAATGCTTCGTCAGTCGAGTATTTTGAAAAAAACTCTCGAGTCAGCGTCGGACGCAAATTTAATTTGACTTTGTCCAATTTAAAAATCCAAACCAACCCAACCACTACGTCCCCAATTGTAAGGAGAAGTAAAAGTATCCAATAGACGCTTAACCATTTATGAGACAACCTCGTTGCCCCTAAACACCCAATCGTTTGAACCACTCCACACTGGAGAAGGAGTGCCACATAAGCGTATAAAAAAGTTGGATGATAGAGTTCCACTCCTCTGAAATTGTTAAAAAAAGGCTGTTATACAAATTGCACCAATTTACTCCTCTTTTTCACCTTCACGCCTTTCAAACAAAATTGCTTTCTCTGGACTCGGATCTAAAGTGTGTTTGACACCCTGCTGAGGATGTCAAGCGTGTTTTACTTTGTAAGTTTTCTTGAAAAACTAGAAACGACTTTTTGGGAAACAACACTGAGAACAAAGAAAGTAAATTGCAGATTGTTTATTTCTTATTGTGAGAGATTTTTTTTGTTCTTTTGAAAAGTGTCTCAAAGGTAATATTAACACTAAAGTGTTCTTTTCATTCCGTTTACAACCTTAAATTGTCCTTTTTTCTTTCATTTTCTGCTCTTTAAGTTGAAGACATAACACTTTTTTTTAAATAGCATGAATGGAAACCAAATTGAGATTGAAAATAAAAATCTTACTTCTTTTAACCTAAAGAATTTCTCATTATATACAACTATACACTTTTTTTCTTTTTATATACAGATTGAGATTTTTGTCCTTGATAATACACTTTTCACATAATTTAGCCTTGTATAGTTGTATAGAATTAAATGAGAAAAAATTCATAATCTCTGCTTTTGACATATGTTTAGAGTCTTTTGATAAAATATATTAAAATTGTTAGATTATATCTTGCTAAATAAGGCTTTAACTTTGTCTTCATTTATATATTATACAATATTAATAATTATAAGCATGCACACCCTTTGATGTACATCAAATAGCGTTTTAAACGTTTCCACAGTCGGTTAATTGGAAAGCTAAACTCCATACGTTATTCGATATTCAAAGAAAGCCTTTCTCAAAAAGTCACGAAATGTTCCTTTGCAACTATGCAATTTCCTTTTAAATGACAATAATCCGTTAGAAAGGTTAGCTATCTCTTGTGAACCAAAACATAAGTATTCTGAGATGTTCATGCCCAACGGTCCACTTTGAAAGTTCAAGGCAAAATATATTGAAATGACATTTCATCGCCTCTTATCCCCTTTCACTAAAAGTTACGCTTGATTTGCACAAGATGCTCACTTCAATTTCAGCCACACATTTTATGCCTCTGAAAAATGGACTGATGGCACTTCACCTCTATGTCAACTAGTCACCTTTCATTCAGGGATTTAGAAGACGCTAGGAAAACCTCTTGAAAATCTTTTGTCGTTATACTTTTTCTGTGAAATTTTGACTCGTTTTGTGTCCAAATCCCTTAAAAAAGAACGTCTTAAAGAATCAGTTTCTTTTCTTTCTTTGAAGTCTATACTTTTTTCCTTTATCCAATCCCTCAAAGTTAGTTACGATAATTTGAATCAGCAAAAAGACTCATCTTTGTCAGACTTGTACATGGCAATAAATCACTCAGAAAGTCAAAGGAATTGTCAACTGCGTGGCCCGATCCCTAATCTTTGATTTTGTCTTGATCAAAGACGTCCAACTATAAATTCAGTTGTAGCAAAATGAATTGATCAATCAATGTCCACAGATTTGGATCATTAAATCTAATCGTAGAATGAATTTGCTCTTCCTTTAGATTTCTTGAATTGCTATTTACCTGATCTAAGATTTTTTTAATAAAATTTCAGAAGCTTAAAAAAGGGTACCATAAAATATCTGTTAAAGCATTATTTTTGTATTCCTCAATCTAGTTAAATAATAAGATTCTCAATAGTTATTTAGCCCAAAATATCAACTTACCCCAAAAGAGAAAATCGAACATCAGCTACGACAAATGCAGCAGCGATTGCAAAAATTGCAGAGGTAACGCCAAGCACTCCGTTACAAGAGTAGATCCAAATTCTGTAGTATTGCATTGATCGTTTGGTGGTTCTTTGGGTGGCAATGCTTTGAGAACGAATGAATTTCATCAAGTCCTTTTATATAATTTCTCCTAAATCCTTCAACCTGCGCTCAATCCCTCCAGTGCTCTGTATTCACCTGCGACAAAAAAATAAAGATTTTTTTTTGCAAGAGAATTGTCGGATCCTTCATCCATCTTGATCATTAAAGACACACTAGATTATTTGAGAAAATTTGCATAGTCTGAGCAAGAGAAGAAATAATTTCTGATGCCATGCAAAAAATAAATTTTTTGCCACTTTCTCCAGTTGACTTTCAACTTTGAAAGTCTTTTATTTGGTGGGAAGAATTTACGTATTTTTTTGTGACCTGTCTGTCATCATGCAAATTAACGAGAAATTGATGACCGGTAGCTGAGCTTCTTTTTTTCTTTGCTAGACGCCATAATCACTTTTTCGTTAAAAAACTCAAATTATTTTATAAAAGGTATCAAATTCTTAAGACGGTTTAATTCTGGCGTATTCTAGTTTCATTGCTAATCTGTGTTTCAATAAACACTTTTGAACACAAATAGCCATTTAAAGCAAAGTAAATCTTTTGATGGGGTTTGAAGTGTTTGCAGTTGTATGTGGTCTTATATTTACGCTAGCAATTCTTGCCATATGTCAACACTTACTTCTCTTAGTGCCTTCCTTTTGCTGGGCTTTTAATGCACTCCACACAAGAGGAAGAGAATATCAACAAGAATTAGACAACTTCCGTGAAAGATTTAAAAGTTCTCTCATTGACAGAGACGATTCAAGTCTTCAACTTGGATTTTAGACCAAAACTTGAGTTTGGTTCACAAGTTATAGTTTGGCCCAACTTTTGATGTCTTGAGGTGGCTGGTGATGGTGATTGTAGTGGTGAAAGTGGCTTATACTTGGTTTTGCCGTTATAAAGTTGTCCAAAATTTCACACGCCGTTGCACTTGGCTTCATTTATTCCACCTTTCTCAGGGCTTTGAAGACCTTTCTCTATTGTGGTGAAGATTTTGTATGTGTATATATATTATAACTTTGTCAAGTTTTACAAGTAGCAAGTTGTTGTATGTATATGGGTAGAAGAATTACGTTCACAAACTTGAGTCAAAGTTGACTGAACAATGAGGAAAGTTTGGAAAACGTCTGGAGGCTAATTTTCACAAATGGAATCGTCCTGCTCCTCATCCCGTTCTCTGCAACAAAACAAAATACCTTTTACAATTTTATCTTTTTCCCTCAAACGGCTAAAATATATAATTTGCAGAGTCTAAATAAATACATTTAGACTGTTTGAGAAAAATGGGCTTTTTGGGTGGATAATCTTTCTGTCTGTCCAATTTGAACGGTCTGTGTCAATCATGTTGTTTTTCCTCTTTCTCCATCCATTACACCATCATTGATATAAACAAAGATGAGAAAACCAACGCACTTTGACAAATCCTCGATCGATCAACGTCGTCTACAAATGTAATTTCTGTGTTTCTATTAAAGACTTGTATAAATTGGAATTTTGTTACAAATAAACTTTTCATGTACATACGTATATACTTTTGTACTTTCTCTGTATTCTCTGCTTCTCTCAAAATGAGGATTACAAAATTGAGATTGAGATGAATGATATAATCAGTGGTCGTAATGAGAGAGTACAGTGCTTTGTTGAATTTTCTCTCAAACTAAACCACCATCAACAGTTAGTTGCTGGTAATTAAATTACTTCCACAAACCTCACTAAATAACCAAGTAGCCTTAACTATTGCTTCCAGCCTAAAGAGTCAATGAAAGTCTATTTCTATAATTATTGTGCTTTCTCTGTGGCCCCAGTCTCTTTGATAATGTTCTCTCGAGACGGGTAATGAATCTTTAGTCTGGTATTCAATAAGTAAGTATGCAAAATATTTGGACAATGCTTTTGAATCTGCAAACTTTGTGATTAGGATAGATCCCAACAGAAAATATATGCAGGGAAAGGCAATTGCTATTCACACAATGGTTTGAACGTAATTACATCCTGGGGATCTATTTTTCGCAGATATTCCCAGTAGCTAGTTGGAGAAAAGAGAAAGGGTGACAATTTCAGTTCACCTCTCTCCCTCCAATCTTTCTTTATGTAGCCTTCTGCTGGAGAGAAAACCTGCTTTAACCTCATTTCGTGTAAAGTAATGTACTGTTTGTTTGGCTCATTTTCTATCCAAGTACAAAGGAAAGTACACACTGACTGAATAGTAATATCTACATATTTGCTATGTAAAGGAATTAGGAATAAAGCCAAATTTGTTTTTAAAAAAACTACACTAATATTCATTTTAAAAGGAAAAAAAGTATAGATAATATTCCAAGAATTTTAATAAAACTACAATTTCGCAAGAGGGAAATATTTCCTTTATTTTTGTTCTTTTGAAGAAACAAAAACAAATATTTCATTTATCACAAGTGAAAAGAGGAGAGCAGACAGGAGACCAACAAGTTCAAACGTACATAGATATTCAAAGGTTTCCTACGTAAGTAAATGTACGCTGCTCTCTTTCTGCCAAAACCAACTTTATAAACTGGGAGCACAGTCGGGAAAGAGTTTGGAATTCATTTGAATGCTGATAAAATTCTCTTGTTGCTTCGTCTTGTATTTTGCATTCACGGTGTAGTCACTAGTAGTCAGACATAACTAAGGGAACCTTCCAAGTTTGGATGAGCTCGAAAAAATCAGATAACATGGAAATGAAACAAATGAGAAGTGAACAGGGAACAAGTAATATACGAGTTTCCGTTGAGTGAACATGAGCAGTTGTATCTCTTGGGCATCATTCTATGCATGTCCTCCTCCATATTTCATCTTTCTCTTGCTTTCCATCCAATATCAGACAAACACTCGTACACTTCCTCTGTTATCTAGGGTTTTTATAAATCCTAAATTTGTAATCCCTCTGCTTTCTCCATATGAATTGGCTACAAAATATCTAAATGATATAATAATAGTATATAAATAGTACGTAGCATCCTCACACCCAAGAGAGGTCATTGTTACCAATTTTAATTTATTGTAAGCAAAATGTCAACTATTTGACTTTTTATTGGATATTTGAGATTCCAATTCACTGAGCAGAGAACTGGAATTTAATAAAGTATTTGAAAGCAACATTGCTGATATTTCAAGCGAAAACGTCTCATTTGGCTAAATTTGTTGATTGAAACTTTCTCTTGATTGCAAACTATATTTTGAAACTCTGTGAAAAAGTAAACTTTTCATTTGCTATTCGTTAGATAATTTTATATAACATGTAACAATATCCAATCACTACCTCTTTTCATTAACTTCATTTACAAAAGCACAAAATTATGAGTTATGAAGAAATTTACAACTTTGGAGGTAACATTTTTCAAATGATAATTTGAATTCTCGCTAAATTCTTTGTTTTTTGAAGCTGTTGATGGATCTGCATGAATAATTCATAATTCCAAACCAAAAGGGATGCGAAAACAGAATAAAATTAATTTCTCGTTTACTCATGATTGTTCAAAGGATTGTTTGTCATTTCCTCTTTAGAGAATCTCTCTCAAGTGCTCTGACGTGACACGAAGTATGATTTGTGGCTCATGTCACTCAAATTGCGAAATGATTAAATTAATTATTATTTTTGGTTCAACGGATATAATGTATGTATAATTGAAATAATTATTAAACGTAGTTTATATCTGATATGTCAATTAAACATTTAACTAATATTTTGAATTTGGGTTTTATTGAATTATAAACTACATAGTCCAGAAAATTAAAATGAAACTGAAAATAATAATAAAATGCTTGCCAAATGCTAATGAACAATGATCATTGTTGTATACTCCAATTTATAACTGTGTAATTATTCGAAAAATATAAAGATTATGACAAACCTTTCCGCACTTAAAAGTAATATAATACGTAAAATTTTACAAATGATGAGTAAAAAGATTAGCAATTCTCATCGCTTTGCTTATTAGTGTACCTATTATTGTTTACAGAAAAGTTCCTTGAGTTTTTCAGTGTTTACGTATTTGATTTTATTTTATGAAGCAAATGATACGATCAAGGATTAGAGAGATCTCATATAAGTATAGCAATTTTAGTTATGGTTGTACAATGATAAATAAAGTAATAGGGGATCCAGTGATGACTAAATTCCTATGTAGTACATGTCGTAGATAAATGAGCGTTCCAGTCCATTGCTAAAGTTTAGTCAACGTTCATTTAACACTACAACTAAATCTCCAGTTCAAAATTTTTCCATTCTTTCCTTCCATTACATATATACAGGGCTATAATAGCGCAGATATTGTGAAATGGGAAAAACAATAGCGGCCCTTGCTTTGGAATGAAACTGATTTTTGCTAAATGAACCCAATTTCGTCTTGTCAAAGTTGTATGGTGTATGCACCCTGATCTCTGTCGTTTGTAGAAAATGATTATTAGTCCAAAGTGAGTATGAGGAAGAGTGGTGTAATAAAATCTATTCATGATTTCGGAAATGGGGAATCACATCGGAAACTCTTATTTATTGGGCTTTCAGTGCATTTATCCATTTGAAACCTAGCATTTGAGGTTGGCAGTTAAGATGTTATCTTTAAAACCACATCTATTTTGCTCAGTAGTCAAACATTGAAGCTCACTGCTGATAGTCACAAGTACAGATCCATAAATTTTAGTAGCACTGGTGAATGCGGACTGGAGAAAGGAATGTGGGTGGATAAGTAACTGAATCTTGAAGGTGCATTGTGGCAGGGCCGAAGCTCCATCAGAAGAGAGGAAGCTTTAAAAAGTTACTACTCAATTCCAAATGTACATAATAACCCAGTCCGTGAAAGTGGATTCTTCTCCTTTGTACAAATGACCGAAACCATTTTCTCTGGTATGATAGTCCTGCACATAATATGCTGGAATACTACGGAATACTTACTTTATATTTATGAGAGTTCCTCACTGAATGCCCGGAAGCTATGCCAAATTGCATTGCCACGAAAAGATGTGGAGCCTGTATAAGAGTTGTAAATTCATCTCTCACACGTCTCAACTCAACATCCGACATTCTAACTTTAAAACATCTGTCTGATCGTTGTCTCTGATGTTAAGATTACGAAACATGTAATTTGTAACTGCCAAAAACATGAATGAAGTAAATGGGACGGAAAAATGTGAAAAGAGAATTTTTAGGATGAAAATAAATTAAAAAGTTCTTTTCCAGGAGAAAGTGAATTAAAGCAAGTTTTATTTTGAATGGTTTTATAATGAGGTTTGGGTATTAATCATAGCAAACACAAAAAAATAGTTCAATTTGTATGTCGGATGGATCTATCTATTTACATGAATAATCAAGGGACCTCGAAACAAAATTAGGTCTCATGCTACAAAGTGAATTTGGGGAAATTAATTTACTTTTCCATTAGTAGAAATCCACAGTTCATAAAGTTCAAAAAAAGCTAAAAACAACCTTAAACTTTGGTCACAACTCATTGGCGAAGGAGAGTGGAACAACCAATTTAGATTTATTTAGGTATGACGTGTCCTTTCCTCATTGTCCGTGCTGTGACCAAAGTGTAGGGTTGAATAATGGATCCACTTCATTTGACTTTCACTTAATGGTTGTACTTCAAGTTCAATATAAACATGTGCACTTTGCATGCTTAGCAGATAAGATATTTCCAAGATATACAGAACTCAATTTGTCCTGTAAGAGAAAGCATTTTTTCTATTAAAGTACAGTATGACGCAGTTAGTTTGTGAACTAAATTTACTTGCGATTAATCACAACAAATAAATTACTGGAAAAATTGTGATATTTTATATAGATCATTGTGATAGAAAGGCAACACGTAAGTATTTATTCCAAGATAGTATGTACATAATACGCCTAATTCTAATAGAGAAACATTAAAAAGGGTTGAGAGGAGGATTAGCAAGTTTAATAATAAAAAATATTTAACCTCATTTTCTATATATACGAAATCAATATCTTGGAAATTGAACAGGGTAAATAACAAGTCACCTGTAGGCACTCCATTTTGGATTGGTTTGCTTCACCAATTTTCTCATTTTGGGAGCTTGTTTGCAGTGCCCTCATCTTATCTTATTTCCGGCCATTCAATTATCTCCTTCGTAGGAAAGACCCATCAGTTTTCATATGTATTTCCCTCAATTGAGTCAAACTTGGAAAATTTGGTCAATGAATAAAAGAAAGTTTATCTTAGCAAATGTATGTAGTTTATATAAGTAAGTAGAAAGTAATAAATTGATTTCATTTTGGATTCTCAATTGCCGTGAGTCTCCGGTCCCTGTCAATTTCCCCGTCCTATTACATAACGCGTAGACATTTGATTGGGTCTCTGGAATCGGGTCCTTTTGTTTCGTTGACATTGCCTCAGAACATGAATTGACATTTTTGACAGTCTCATGAATCATCAAAAGGAGGGATCCGCTGGCTAGGTAAACGACGGACAAGTAAGGGGATGTTAACTGACAGTATCTATTACATTATACAATGTCATGCTGAGGAACAATATCATTATTTTCTGGTCATTTCGATTCCACGTGCTCCACGTTTCATTTTATTCCTTCCCTGTGAAAATGAGAAATAGACAAATAAAGTGAGCTTTGTGTCTCTTTCCTTTGTACTTAAATTAAAACGGTTGTTACAGCCAGCTATTTAATGCTTCACAATTCATGTGGCCTTCAGCTTTGAGATCAAAAAGGCTTATTCAATATTAGTTTTGCAATTTAAAGGAATCTAATGTCTATATATGCTATAATAAATCCGCTCAAATCTGCTCACTCTAATTTCAATTTACAATAGTTCCTTCAACTTGCAAACAGAGGCTAATAATTGCACGTAGCAAACAATGTAAATTTGCAGTTATGATAAATGCTATTTACACAAAACTAGGTGAAACCAGAGTTTCGCAAAGTAGAATGTGAGCAAGCGTGTAATTTAATGAACTGGGAGAGAAAGAAAGGAAAGCGTTGTGTTCCACCTTAATGAAATCGAAATTAGATGGAAGAGTGAAGGATTTCAGGTGAAAGTAAAGGAAAGTAAAGCAAGTGGAAAAAATTGTAGTCTGAATTCACCTGGGAGCAGTGTTAGAGGACACAATTCTAGAGAAAAGTCGTCTCTTAAACAGCACTGCCACTTTCACTTGAGAAAGAAGAAACCTTCAATCTGAAATGTACTAAAGTGATCTCATGAGCCACGTCCACCACAATAAGTTCCATCAAATAATCCTCCATTTCTCTTCTTTTGTTCTTGCTCAATCTCGAATAAAAATGTTTTCTGGCTTGGGAAATAAATTCTTTCTCTTGACCAATTATATCGAGTGGAAGACTCATGCACCCTCAAATTCTAATCACATTTGCCCTTTGCCGTCAAATACCACCCTAACCATTTTCTCTAAAAGTATGGTTATTATTATTTTTTTAAAAAAAGAAGGTTTTGTCAGCCTTCTATTTTCAAATTTAAAATTCCTGAAACCTTATGTACAAGGAAGTTTCAGGATTATGTATTCCAATTCATTTATAGATAAGCAATCACAATTGACAGATTAATGTAAACGAACTGTATTTGACAGCATAATCAAGTGACATTGAAGCGAGAAAACTGCAAATAAGCAAGTCAATGATATCAGATTGTGACGTTTGTTACCGTAACTTTAAAGAAAAATTGGTTTTGAATTAAAAGATAAAGTTTTAATTCAAGATATTTATACAAACAAAAATTAGAAACCTGCGTGTGTAAAAAGATGACCTTCCATTACTAGGCTATTTATTTGATTTTTTTCCCCATAATCATTCAAGTAAAATCGGGAAGCAATAAACCGTTATAACGCACATAACGAAGGGGTGAAACAATGTCCCTTCGATTCTGTCTGTCCGTCAAAAGAGGT